>NC_061157.1:4857720-4968213 GCF_022113875.1 Hydra vulgaris | reverse complement strand
AAACCTTCGTAGTTTTTTTTATTTTTTTTATTTGATAACAGTTTATACCTGTCTGAGTCATTTATAAGTCTTGACATTTTTTTATAATCGCCCAATTGAACTTTTTTCCTTTCACTGTTAATCTTTGCAATGTTACATATTGAGGTTAAAAAATTATAAAATCATTTTAATCCAATATGAGCCTAAGTAACAGAAACACATGGCTTACAACTACAAATGAATACAATCACGTGATTAGTAATTGCATACACTGGCGTAGGAACAGGGGGGCGGAGACGACGATAGCCCCGCTGGAGGAGGGGGGGGTGGACATTGCATTTAGCCCTCCCCCCTCCCCTCATTTCCTAAACAGTTAAAAAAAACTTTTATGATAGCAACAGCGAAATTATTATTTTTTAGTCTACAATGACTCAATCACAATTAAACATCACCATGGAAAAGTATATACATAAAACTATTTGAGAAAAAATTTAATTATGTTTAAGTAATTTGATTTTTTTTAATTATAATTGATTTAAAAAGATTAAATTGGTTTCAAAATATATGACTTAAGTTAAAATCTAAATTAAATTTTTTTTTTAATGTGCGAATAAACTATAATAAGATATAGCCTATTCGCACTTGCGAACGAATAGAACCACCCTTTTTGTAATTAAAAGTATTGTCACGAGAGTTTTAAATTTCGACGTATTTATAAGATTTTGCGTAAAAAAAATGATAATAATAATAATAATAATAATAATAATAATAATAATAATAATAATAATAATAATAATAATAATAATAATAATAATAATAATAATAATAATAATAATAATAATAATAATAATAATAATAATAAGAATAATAACAATAATGTTATAGCAAATACTTAAGCATTTGCAAGCACACGGTTAGCACGGATCGTTATAATGCCTATCTAGCAGTCCCAAGAACGCCACTTATACGAAAAGTTAGCGTACACATCAAGGTATCCTGTGATGCAAATTTTGAAATCATTTAATTTTGTCCGCGGAAAATAATTTAATTTGAATGTTCAAATTAAGTCAAATTTTGACTTCATAGTGCGCCAAAAAAAAACATTTGTAAAATTTGAACCACTCAATATAATTTGATAAAATGTGGTGCAAATGTAGCCAATAGTCATACCAAACTCTGGACAGAATGTCAGCCTGATTGGATGACTGGTGTAGGATTTATTGCAGTTTTAGTTGAAGTTTTGTTAGGTTTTTGCTACTTATACCTCAAAGCGATTACTTTGAAATTCGGTCACTATTTTTAAAATAACGCTTACATGAGTGTTCTACTATGTAAAACCAAAAATTTTTGTTAGAATTATTTTATCAGTACATGTACAGTTTTCATTTTATAGACCAAAATAGTGTTTTGCTACTTAAAGCGTGATTTAAATAGTCTTATGCTAATAGAGTCGACACGGCCTTCAAAGTGGAGGGGATCAACCCCTCAATTTCTAAATAAAATCCATAATTTCTCAAATAATTGCCTATATTTCTAAAACAAAAGGTCCTCGCAAAAAAAAAAGTGGGCAGGCCATGGCTTCCTTTACGGCCATGTATGCATAACGTAAATATACCAACATTTCCTAAGGTATAAACTACTGTCAGAATGCAAAATTTATTTTAATAGTTTTTAATCAATAATATGTGTTACTGTGTTCGTTGTGTCTCATCATGAAACTTAAAAACCACCGATGAAAAAACAGATTCTTGTACAGTTTATGTTGCTGCTCACTGCAATGATTTATCAAGTCTTGTGAATCATGTTATTCAGTCCACAAAATTTCTGGTGGCAATTTTGTTAAGCTCGGAATTGATGGTGGCAAAGGTTTTCTCAAGTTTTGCCTAAACATTGTTGATACTGCGTTAAGGGATGAAACCAGCTCACCGCACCAACAACAACCTCTCACTCAAAAGATTGGTAACGACACTGGAGTCAAGAGACAAATTATTGTTGGGGCTTCAGAAGATTTGCCAGAAACACACTCCAATATTGAACAAATCTGGTCACTGATTAATGCAAATGGAGTTAAACTAATTTTGGTTTGTGATATGAAAGTTGCAAATATAATTTGTGGTCTTCAAACTCATTCAAGTACGCACCTGGTGTGACGTCAAATCCCTTGCACCTGGTGTGACGTCAAATCCAATTGTCTTGCCTAAACTGGAAACTTGCGAACACTGAGCTCAATTAATTTAAACCTCGAGTCTTTTCAACAATCTGGCGGGGTTGTTGTTTATGCAAAGCTGTTTGGCAATGTCATTCGATATCCAATAATCTGCGAGCCTGTCAATGTTCTGATTTTGGAAATCATTCCACCGATGGAGTAGCTCTCCTCTTCGGAGTTGTCAACCATCTTTTCAAGATCCTTAAAACTGCTTGGATAGAAGCTGTTAAGTGGCCAGCCGCCATCCACATTCAACTGAGCCCGTATCACGGGGCTAGTTTGAGGGAAATGAATGCAGGAAGCTTCTTGAAAATGTGGATATGCTGCAGCAACTTGCTGAGACAAACATTGTTCCCAATATTGTGTGCATAATTAAAGCATTCAAAAGCTTCAACATAGTTGTCAAGGCTTGCTTTAGATACATCCTTCAGCCGGATTTTGCTGAAAAAATTGAAAATTTCAAAAAGTGTTATCTAATGATAACTGGTGCAAGCGTAACATTCAAAATTCACGTCGTCTTCTACCACATCAAGGATTTCATCAGTCACAAAGGATCATCCCTTGCGGCTCTATAGTAAACAAACTGTCAAAACTTCTCATCAAGATTTTTATCAACATTGGTCGAGGTATAAGCAAAATAAAAATCATCCAGAGTATAAAGAAAGATTGTTGCGCTGCATAATTGATCTAAACAGTAAGCATCTTTAAAGAACATCATTTGTGTTATTAGAAATTAGGCTGCTGAAATTCATATTTTACGATGTATAATAAATATTTTCAACATCTTTAAAAGTAGTATTATAGCAGTATTAGAAGTATTTGTATGAAAAGATTACAATGATGCTTATTAATAATCTGTTTGAATGTTTATTAATAATCTTTTGGTGGAGAAAATCATAAAAACATTTCTTAAAATGTAATTAGATATTTGATGGTAATACAATGTAAAAAATAGGGTTTAAATAGTTTTCACTTCATTTTAAAAGTAAATGTATTTATGAAGGTCAATACAAAATATTTTAGGAGATCAACTTTTTTTTTTTTTGTTTTACTAACTGGTAGTCCTTTGACCAGGAATTGCACTTTTTTTTTAGCTTTTTTTTTGGCAGCAGTTTATACCTTAAGAAATGTTGGTTTATTCACGCTATGCATACATGGCTGTTAAGGGATCCATGGCCTGCCCACTTTTTTTTTTTGCGAGGACCTTTTGTTCTAGAAATATAGGCAATTATTTGAGAAATTATGGATTTTATTTTAGAAATTGAGGGGTTGATCCCCTTCACTTTGAAGGCCGTGTCGACTTTATTAGCATAAGACTATTTAAGTCACGCTTTAAGTAGCAAATCACTATTTTGGTCTATAAAATGAAAACTGTACATGTACTGATAAAATAATTCTAACAAAAATTTTTGGTTTTACATAGTAGAACACTCATGTAAGCGTTATTTTAAAAATAGTGACCGAATTTCAAAGTAATCGCTTTGAGGTATAAGTAGCAAAAACCTAACAAAACTTCAACTAAAACTGCAATAAATCCTACAACAGTCATCTAATCAGGCTGAGATTTTGTCGAGAGTTTGGTGTGACTATTGGCTACATTTGTACCAACTTTTATCAAACTATATTGAGTGATTCAAATTTTACAAATGTTTTTATTGGCGCACTATGAAGTCAAAATTTGACTTAATTTGAACATTCAAATTAAATTATTTTCCGCGGACAAAATTAAATGATTTCAAAATTTACATCACAGGGTACCTTGATGTGTATGTTAACTTTCCGTATAAGTGGCGTTCTTGGGACAGCTAGGTAGGCATTATAACGATCCGTGCTAACCGTGTGCAACTAACAAAGCCCCGCTATGATAAATGTCAATTCGTATTGTTTTTAATTAAATGTTTTGAAAAAAATAAGCCTTACAAGTGTTAACAGACGCAGCAGATCTGATGGAGTTAAGAAGGATGCTCCAGTCAGGTACGATGCAATTATAGGGAAGAATTCGTTTTGAAAACAGTTCGCTACTGCTTGACGTTGAAGACGATGACGTTGGCTACGGAGGCCGTTGATTTCTTGGCCGATGATTAAAGAAACTCTTAAGTAGTCGTTTTAAACATATAAACACGACGATACAACAGAAGTAGAGTATAGATTGAAAGAAAACGTTGAAATTCGAGCGAAAGTGGAAATATGTATCCTGGAAGACGAGAGAATTTATAAAATCCTAAGTCTCTATCGTAGTCCAAATGTGTTGTAAATCGTGTCTTCGACCTTTTACAATTTTACAAATGTCAAATTTTGAACAGTTCTACATTTTATTGCAAGTTATGTAATAATGAAATTCTACAAATTAACTTTATGTATTAAATTTTAATGATGATTTCAATTTCTTAACCTTAAAGCACATCGCATAAGGTATCATCCATAAAATACATAGCACTAAATTTATTTCTAAAAAACTGAAGTAAAATTCACTATTAGGCGCGGAAATTTTCATTTTATTTTTTGGTTTAAATAATACTATCCCAAAAGAAAACTTGTGATCTTTTTTTGTTAATTTTTTAATTAAATTTTTGTTGCAAATTTTATGGATGATTCCTAAGTTATTAAAAGACTAAATAAAAAAGTTATTTTGTTTATTACGGCATTAATTATCTTAGAAATTATATGATTGATTTATTGGTTATAAAAGTGTAAAGGAAGTCTATTTTTTTATACAATGTTTTTATGACTTTTTATCGATTAAAAAAACATTTTTTATGTTGAGTCAATTATATAAAGGACCAAAAAAAAATTTTCTGTCTTCCACCTGAGAAAAAACCTTTTAGTCTGACTAATTCTGACATGCTTATTACAGTGGTGCAATCTGAATATATGTATCACGTCAGGTTTTTGAGTTATATGACTTTTACATTTTTGGTTATTATGTAGCTAGCTTTTTTGTTGTTTAATATTGTTGGAGACTTATTGTGCTTATTTATTGTTGGAGACTTATTGTGCACTTTACTTTTAAATGTTATGTTTTTTTATTTTAGACTGATCGTGTAGTATTTTCAAAACAATACGAAGAAAGTTAAAATGGGTTGCTTGAATCATACAGACTATTTCTGTTATATCTGTGGACACTTTACTCCCTGTGATTAGCGGAAACAACTTAAAGGAAAGTGAAGGTTGCCTATCATCACTACTTTATACTGTCTTGATCACTACTAAAGTATGTGATCAAAACAGTATGTGATCAAAGTATGTGATCAAGACCGCACCCTGGGCGCCACATATTTGCTGCAACGTTTGTTATGTGGGGTTTACCCAGTGACTAAATGATAAAAGGAAGTCTATGCCATTTACGGTACCAATGATATGGCAAGAGCTAAGAATCATCATTCGAACTGCTACTTCTGCATGACAAATATTTCTGGATACTCCAAGAAAAAAAAATCAGCAATTCATTATCCAAACTGTGACTCTACTTTGAAACTTGTTCCACACGATGAACAAAATCCATTCCCCAATCCTCCAGTATGGCTTGATAGTGAAAGCGACGATGATAATGAGGAAAGTCACAGGCAGCAGGAGAGTGATGCATATGAACCCATAGATAATAAAAAAGATACCTCTTCTTCTTGGCCAAGCTGAATTGAACAATTTAGTAAGGGATCTAAGGTTAATGAAAAAGAAGGCAGAACTGCTAGGATCTCGTTTACAACAATAGAACTTGTTACAAAGCGGAACAACAATTTCATATTTCGTGTTAAATTTTATGACAAGAACTGAGAAAGTATCTGTTTTTGCACTGACATTAATGGTTTAATGAAAGAACTGGACTGTGAGTATACTATAGGAGACTGGCGTCTGTTTAAAGACTCGAGTAAAGTTAGTGTTAAAGCAGTTCTCCTACACAATGGGAATGTGATGCCATCTATTCCATTAGCACACGCAGTTGGATTACATGAGACATATGATTCTATGAAGTTGCTTCTCAACGTTATCAAGTATAGAGATCATAACTGATGCCTCTGCGGGAATATAAAGGTAGTGTCCCTTCTTCTTGGATTGCAGCTGGGATACACAAAGTACATGTGCTTTCTATGTCTATGGAATTGCCGTGACAACAAAAATCATAACACAGTTAAAAACTGGAAAGCGAGAACTGATCATGTACCTGGCAGATACAATGTACAACATGAGTCTCTTGTTGATCCTAACAAAGTACTACTTCCTCCTCTTCACATAAAGCTTGAAATGTTCAAAAGTTTTGTTAAGGCTCTGGGAAAGGATTTGGGTAGCTTTGCTTATCTTCAAGAGAAGTTCAAGACCACTTTTACACCAGCAAAAATTAGTGCGGGTGTGTTCACCGGACCTCAAATTCGTGAAGTCATTCGTGATTCCACCTTCAAGACACAGCTGCAGCCTGCTCAGTTGGCAGCCTGGGTTGCGTTTGTGGCTGTGGTTTTTAACTTTTTGGGAAACCACAGGTCTGAAAACTATGAAGAGTTGGTTAAAAGAGTACTAACAAAATACAAGAATATAAGTTGCAGAATGTCTTGAAAATTAACTCTTTGCACTCCCATTTCAGTTTCTTCCCACTCAATCTAGGTGCAGTAAGCGACAAACAGGGTGAACGTTTTCAGCAAGAAATAGCAACGATAAAAAATAGATGTCAAGGGAGGTATGACCGCAGCACGATGGGCGATTGTTGTTGGTTTTTACAGCGAGAGTGTGACACTGATTACAAAAGAAAAGCAACATCATCTAATTACATATGATACTGTGTAGTTGCTTTTGCACTTCTATTTGCATAAAAATTTTAGTTTTTATATTGAAATTTAGAAGCATTGGCATTATATTTCCAATGACCATAAAGTGTTAAAACGGTAAATCAAGATTAAAAGTGTTAAAACGGTAAATCAAAAAGTGTTAAAACGGTAAATCAAGATGTCAATATAACTTTAAAACCTGATGTGATACACAATTTTCAATGACATATTTGAAATCAGCAGGTCAAAATGGTTTTAGTACACTTAAAAGATCTCAGGTAGCAAAAATGTTGTATTTTATGTGTGTGTATATATAAATATATATATATATATATATATATATATATATATATATATATATATATATACATATATATATATATATATATATATATATATATATATATATATATATATATATATATGTATATATATACATATATATATATATATATATATATATATATATATATATATATATATATATATATATATATATATAATATATATATATATATATATATATATATATATATATATATATATATATATATATATATATATAAGCAATTTACAAATAGAATATAAAGAATTATAAAAACAAATTTAACACTATTTAAAATAAAACAAAAAACTCGGTAAAGTTTAAGTTCGTTTTTTTCTTATTCAACGTCGCATTTTTTTAGACAAAAGCATTTAATTCGTTGATTTTTTTAATAATCGAAAACACAAGTCTACGTTCCGGTTTGTAAACTTTTTTAAATCAGAGTATAAACTGAATGCAACTAAGATATGTTACACAATTTTCCGAACAAAAATATAAGTTTTTTCAATTACAATATATGTAAGTTTTTTCATCAAAAAGTATGACATATTTGGTATGTATGGAAAGATTATTTTAACCACTATTATAATCTGGTAAAAGTAATGCGACTATAACAAACCATCAAGCGTAGTTTTTATTTAGAAAAGATGTAATATTTAGCTTAAAGTACTTTGGGGCTTAGCTTTAAATAAGTCTATGGATTTGATTTTTTTATAAAAGCACGTATTGGTGTTTGTTTTTAATGAATGCAACTTGACATTTATTTTCAAACATTATTTGGGAAAATTATCCACGAAAAACCATTTTTTTAAATGAAAATTGAAGTTATTATTTTTAATACCACACCTAAATGAGTATGTTTAACAATAATGTCAAGTTAGATTCAGATAAACTATGGTAGAGCTAATTTTTCTAAAAAAGTCGTTTTTGCATAAATAATCATAACTTTTAGCCCCATTCAAAAAACTGTTTGCGGTATTTAATATCACTTTTTGAAACTTTAATTGATATTTGGTTTCCTTTTTTTTATAAGAATAGTTTAAAAGTAACATAAGTTACTTTTAACTTATTGTTATAAAAGCATTTATATCTTTGAAGTCGATACAAGCAGCTATTATCGCTTCAGTAATGTTTTAAGAGAAATAGTTTTTGTGTTAACACAACACAAAATGAAATATATGTTATATAATTTATTCCAACTGCTTTTAAAAGTAGCACATTTTTTTAAAATATACCAACACAAAGGTAATAAAGTGTAACTAGGTTTATAAATTATGTCAAACAAACACTTTAAGATATCTTTATAATTATATTGATATATCTCCTGCAAAACTGTTATAGCAGACGCTTTGCTTGTTTATAATATTGTGCCATTATTTTAGAGTTCTTTGTTTGCATAAACTAAATACCAATAAATAAAAAGGTGTTCGGTTTGTCACTAACAACCAATCGGCTTTGTTTAAAATTATCGGTTTTTTCTTTTACGGGTTTGTTCTATGCCTTTGTTGCATTTGAATAACGAGACAACGAGACCGTGGTTTTACAACGACGTTTTACGTCTGCGTCTCAATTTCTAAATCAGCCTATTGTAACTTTGTAACTTCTATATTGTAACTTTGTAACTTCAATCATTCATTTTTGTTTCATTAACCTATTATCATAGGTTAATGAAACAAAAATGAATGATTGAAGGACGATTGAAATTTATAACTTTATTAACTTTTTTTTTATTTTATAAAATATAATAAATTAAAAATATATTTATTAATATATTATCGAGAGAACTTCGAAAAGTAGATTAGACATCACTTTACTTTTTATAGACAAAAATTAGTTTTTTTCTTTAAAAGAAATTTTGAAGGTATCTAAAAAACGAGAACACTAACTTCGAAAATTTTGAAACTTTTTTAACTAAAATTTTAAAAATATTTTGTTATAATCTTTTTAAATTAACGTTTAGTTTTTAGAGACTAATTAATGCTTTCTAAAAACTTAACGTTAATTTAAAAAGATTAAAATAAAATAATTAAAAAATTTTAGAAATTTTTTTTTTCATTTCCTTTAATCTTACAGATGTTAGAGTTATTGAAAAAGTACAAAAATTAGAAATCTTTTAAAAAAAGAGTAAAATAAAAATAAACAAAACAAGTATTTCTTAACTTAAATAAATTAAAAAATCAAGATAAAAAAAAATCATACTAGGCACAGTCATCACTTAAGTGAAAATAAACATGACTTAATGAGTGATAGATTTAAAAAATTTTAGGTTAATTTTCCTCTTAAACTTTTTATTAACTTAACATTATAACCAACAAAAAAAACAAAAAAAAAACAAAAAACACTTACACAAGATGAAAGCATGCCATACAGCATAGAAATTTTACTTCCTTTACGAACAAAACCAAATTTAATAACAAACTCAAAAGTCTTAAGCTAGCTATTTTTTAATCATCGTTAAATCATGTTATGTAAGTTTATCATAACTCAACGTCAATGTCATTTGAAATATGTTGACGGGGTATGTAGGTAAATTATAATTGAACTCACACGCAACTACACTAGAAATTTTAAAGCGCACAAATATTATGTCTGCTAGGCCAAAAATCTTTTTTTTGCTGTTGTTGCGTTATCACAGGTAAAATAAGCAATTCACAAATATTGTTATGTTTGTTTTTTGAGTATATATGTTGAGAAACCAAAACTTCAGAAAATATTTACTTTGGTGGTAATTAATGTGTTTCTTTAAAATGTAAATAATTTTTTAAAAACTTTTAAAAATATTTTAGTACAAATATCTCATAAAATAAATACGCCAAATACAGATTGCGCCAGTCTGACTCAGAGGCGCAAAGTCAGGCAAGTTGCTCCGCATACGAGTGACAGCAACCACTTTTAAACCAAATTATGTATTCAGTATAAAAACTCATCTAATTAAATCTTTACAAATGTATATATATATATATATATATATATATATATATATATATATATATATATATATATATATATATATATATATATATATATATATATATATATAGCATATAAACTATTATACCTGAAGTGTGGCAACGGATCTGTGCGTTAAATTCGCCAACGCCTTGCGTTTTGCAAAAAGCGAAGTTGACAAATATTTTAATACATTCCAATCTATTTATTTAATTAATAAATACAATCCATATATTTAATTTATCCTTAAATCCATTTAATATACTGTTATTTGTTAATGCATATTAAACTGAGTTCGGCTCAATAGTATATATGTATATATTTTTTTGAAATAAAAATACTCAAATAAAGTTCTTAAAAAAAAATAACAGTAGAATGTTGAACTATAATTATTTATTCTTAGTTATAGTAAGATTCTAATTATTTGTTTAAAATTTGCTCGATTAAACCTCTAAAAATTTTTAATACGAAAAATAATACGAAAATAAATAATCAGGCGGTTATTGTAATTAGGAAATGATTCCTAAAGATAAAATCACTTAAAAAGAAATTTGTAATTTGATAAATTTGAGTGACCAAAGGCAATAATAATAATAATTATAATATTGCGAAAGACGAAGGTGAGGCCTGGGCCGGCTATAGGCATAGGCAACTGCCTAGGGCCTCCGATTGGTGGAGGCCTCGTAGTTGCGCAAAAGTTTTTAGATATTGTATTGATAAGATTTTTTAAAGTTTCATTACAAAAACAAAGTTATTTTTTATCGCATTTTCTGAATGGGTTTATAATTATTTAAATTCCTTGAACATTGGTAGATATTTTGTAATCAAAAAAAAGTTTACAAAAAGAAATTTGTTTTTTATTGCAATTTCCAAAGAGGTTTTATAATTATACAAATTCTTCATTGCATTTCTCGTAGGTCTTTTATATTTATATAAATTTTTTGAACGTTGATATATAAATATCTACAACCTATTGAATAAATTTTGTTGTTTAACAAATCAAAAGGTCATATAAGTATAGCATGATAATAATTCGGTTTTTACTCAAGTATTTTTTTTTAAATTAAAAATCCTTTTGCAATACGTTTTAGATTTTTATCAAGTATGCTAGTATTTTGTCAAAGGTATTTATTATGAGTAAAGTATAAAAAAATAATGACAGGATACCACCTTAAAACATTCTTTTGTGTCAGGTTTTTTCTCAAATTTTGTTTTTCGTGAGCCACCACCACATTTCACAACATCAACTTCAATTAATCAGATAGCTTTATAAAAACTGGTGAATAAACCGGCTAGCTTACAGAAAAAAAATAAGGCAAGGAAGACACAGGTTCAAGTGATGCAAATGAGAACCAAAATATTGATTGGAATGATACAGGCTTATAGCCATCTATAGTTAGTGATAAAGAAGATGTTTACTTAGTCGAAAAGAACCGCTTCCTGATTCAAAAAATAAAAAATGCGCAAAATAGGAGTTTTGAAAAGTGACCCTTTTGCCGGATTTTTAGAAAATTACGAAATGGTGAATGCTCAAACCATCGTTGGCGTTTATTCGAGCCATAAAAATGCTGTATTTTGCTTTTGCTGTTGATTGTTGTTAGATATAAAAATTAAACTTACAATTGAAGGAAATTGCGATTGAAAAAACACATCAAGTTTTCTGATTATGAATCGTCCATGAAGCACATTCGTGCTGTGGTTAATCGCATGGTCAAAAATCAAAAAAGTGACTTTTTTTCAAACATTAAGTCTGATAGTAACACCTTTCTTACTAACACCCTCACTAAGAATTTGCGAATTTATGAAATTCTAAATGTGGCAGGCTTAAAGGTGGTGACTTTAATCTTTGTTTTAGTAACTTTAATGCATGTTAGTTATTGTTATTGTTTTTATTATTGTTATCATATTTATTATTGTTATTATTATTTTATTAAAAATTTTATTTGTATTCTTATCAGCTATTAAAGTCACAGAATTACAGTTCCACGACTCACATTTTATTAAATGTAACAATAACAACATTCATTGTTATTTTTAAAAATAAAAATCAATGGTATTATAAAGTTGTTGAAATTTATCGAAAAAGTTATTGTAAGCTTTATTTACCTTTACACTATCAAAATCATCCTAGTATATATCTTTAAAAAGTAAAATTTTCTATGGATTTTAATTGATTTTTTGCGCAACTGTTTATGTGAGACAATAAATATGGAGAAGTGGTCAGAAATGTTGCATTTAAATATTCCCGTTACTTTTTTCAAGGTAAAGTTGTTGATAGCTATTTGATCTACGGCTGTTGCTCCAGTGATCCTTGTAGGCTTACTAATTATTGAAACGTAACCTTTCTGATAGATGACGTTAAAGAAATATATTTTTTAAATGATATTCATGTCGAAGTTAAAATCACCTACAAAATAAAGGCCTTTATTTTTGCTTGATTTAGTTTTTTTTTTTTTTTTTTTTTTTTTTTTTTATATTGTAGTTCTTTTTTTTTATATTGTAGTTTGCTTGATTTAGTTTTAACTATTTTATTTATGTGAACTGAGCACAAAGGTCTGTATGAAGGTGGCCTGGTGGCCAAGAATGTTGATTGTGGTTTTATTTATTATTTTAAATTTTAGTTTTTAACTATTAGCGGTTGAACACAAATCTTTTTTTAGTTTGAACACCAAATTTTAATAATAAATATATACAAACCCCTTTCTTTCTTTACAAGAGCTTCTAAACTGATGAACTTCTTTATAATTTGAAAACTTAAAGTTTACAATAGTCTTAATAGATTATTTCTCAGTACACCATGTTTTGCTCATATGGTGTACTCATAAATATCAGTTATCACATATAAATTGTTTAAATAATTCAAAATTTTTTGAAATACTCCTATTAGGAGTTTTTCAACTTTTTTTACTCCAATCAAGAGACTTTTGGTGAAACCAAATGCCTCAAGTTTGTGAATTAACAACTAATGCGGAACCATATTGAACGCTTTACTGAAGCCTACAAACATTACGTCCATAGATACCTTTTTAAGATAATGCTTTTAAAATTATGTCAAGCAATTACAACAAATTAGTCAAAAGCGCTTGTTTATTAATGAACCTATGTTGATTTAGTGAATTAAGGCGTTGCTTTACTAGGTGGTCAATCATATCGTCACGCATTATTTTCTTTGTCGTTTTACATACAATTGATGTTAAGAATAAATGCTGGCAATAGCCTGGGTTGAGTCTACATTCTTATTTGAAGAGTGGAGCCACATTGGCTTTTTTCTATGTTATAACTAAACGGCGACTTTTAAATTGCACGGTACCAATAAACTGTTTGCACAGTTTTTTAGTACATGTGCGCGTTCACCATCTAAATCTTATGTTAAGGGTTAGGGTTAGGGTAACTAACCCTAACCCTAACCCTAACCCTAACATACAACTAGCTTGATATTTGTGTTTCTTTAACTGAATATTACACGCATTGTATTTGGTGATCAATTAGGAATTTTTATGTCCATTTGCTCTACATCAAAACCATAGTTTGTTTTTTAGTTTATTCTTGGTGTAATCTTTAATACGTACATCAAAACCATAGTTTGTTTTTATTTTATTCTTGGTGCAATACGCTTCTTTGAATGTTCTATTTTGATTTAGTCACTGGAACGTTTTACATCCAGGTTTGTGGTGGCTCAAGAAAATGTTAAACCATTCATTATTATTGACTGCGTTGAATCCTACCAACCAGTGGTAAGGTTCAAGTAAAAGAGGTTTTAGAGGAACAGCTTTACCAGCTTAAAATACAATTTTGAATTTCAAATTCAGTTTGTAGTCGTGGCGCAGTGGCGCACTTGCCTCAGAAACATAGGATTCGTGGTTCATACCCCACCTATGGGCAAGTTTTGCGACATCAGTTAGGAAGGAGGCATGAACTTCCAATTAAATGCTCATCCACGGTGCTCTGCGATAAGACCGTAAGGACTTCTTGACGCAACCAAATACAAAAAAAAATTCTAGCCGCATAATTTTGCTTGCTATACAGTTTTCTTAACTTATTGAAATACTTAGTTTTCTCGAGTGGGTCTAGCATGTGTGGCATTTTAAAAGGATTTGTTCGAAACTTTAGGTCCCTTTGCACCAAATTTTTTTAAGGGAATCACATATCAGTTTTTCATGTACCTCATTATTGTAGTACATGACAACTGGTGGATTTAAAAAATAATATTATGTAACTTCCAAAACAAAAATAAATTAGTTTCAATATTTGCTAATGAGCTATTCTCAAAAACTGGACAATTTTAATAATTAAGAAAGTTTTATTTAAATTTATTTAAAATTAGGGGTGCAAGATATGGTGAGTTTTCTATAAAAAAAAAAAACTTCTGTCAAATATAGGCAATGGTACTAAAGGTACAAATATAGGCAATGGTACTAAAAAAAACTTTGATAAAATAATGATTTTTTGAGTTGACATTTTTAATTTAGTGTATTTAATATTTTCGAGAATATGGTTTTGTTAATATATTTTCCCTTATTTTATACTTTATAAAAAAATATTACTCGTAAAAAGGATGAAATAATTTACAATGGTTTATGTGTTCACCAAATATGCTGATAAATTATCATGTATATTGCCTTATTTATGTGTCATTTTATTGCAGGTTGCTAGGTAAGTAAAAATAAATTTGTATTAATGAATAAAAATTATAATGATACACTTGTGTTTTTTAGTTTGATTTCTAGAAAAAACACTTAAGTTTTTTGTTTTAAGATATACGTTTGTAAATTAATAAATACAAGCCCTAATATCAGAATATGAAGATATTAGGTCTTAGGTCTTTTATTTATCTTTATACCACAACTAAAATTTGGTTAAAGATACTTAACCTTATGAGAGTAATATTAAAATCCTTGCGACATTTTATTGCACTATTTTGGTGTAATTTCTAATACTTGAGACAATTTTTTGGCTCAAATTTAACAGATAAATATCCATTTTCTTTGTATTTTTTCATAAGTTCACTTGTAATTTTTATACATTCAGTGCAATGTCAAATTGCATGTTTTCCATCAATATGCTGCTGATATTGATTTAAAACAATTAATCGATACGATTTATTGTTGGTTAAAACAACATAAAATGTAAAATTGATTGTTTGTTTTGCCCGTCTAGATGCATCGGTCCTTGCTTTTGGATTGTTGACATTTTCAGCCACTTCTACCAATGCATTGTACACTGCAGCTATTTTATAGTAAAGAGCTTTTACTCTATCGATTCTGCATTACCAGTGTGTATTGGATATAGACTTTACTGTCGGATTTTGTACTAGATCTGTCATCGCTGGGTTAAAGCGCTAAACAAAAGTAAAATTTAATGCAAAATTCCAAAAAGTTTCATTGCGTCAACTGAAGATTTCGCCGTGTCTAAAAATAAGATTTTTGTTTCGCAAAGAGTAAAAGAATATCAAGAATGCCAAGAATAAAATGAGACTGTGACATGTTCTGCAAATTTAAATTCAGATTTTAAAGCTTTTTTAAGCATACTTCCCCGAGACCTGAACCAGTGCTGTCGTTGAATGGTAGGAATCCCACAAAATGTTCATTAACTTCTACTTGTCTACTCCTAATGTTGCATATTCGCAAAATTATAATCATTTACTTTTGGTTACCAGCATCAGGTACACAGTCTAATATGATAAAATATTCTTTTGAATATTGAACATTCTTATTAATTTTTCATAAGGTAGCATTGTTTGGATTAAAAAATCGATTCACTGTGCCACGAAGAGTTAAATACCGTTCTATAAAAAATTGCACAGTTAAAATAATTCTTTTAAAAACATTGTTCCAGTGCTGAGTTAATTTTAGACTCAAACCGACTGCCATACAGTCGGAACATTCTATTAAAATAGGTATTTAAAATAATAATTGTTGTGTTTATGGATTTGTTGTGGAGATGTTGTGCTTACGGAATTGTTGTGGATATAAAGCTATAATCATATAATGACTTAAGGTAGAATTTTATTTTTTTGTGTTTGACCTGCTCATTAGCACAGCAAGATGGTGGTGGGGGCGAAATGCAAATGAGCGCTAGGGGCACCATTTCGATTTTTTTTATATATGATAATTTCAGGTATTGTCCAAGCAATACACAATTTCCATAATGCTTCAAACTTATTATGTTCATGCTTAAATCAAAATATAATGCTTTGCCAAAAAATTTTGATGATTGATGCCTGGGATCAAAAATGAACTAAAAAGTTAGCCCCCACCCCAAATATGAGGGTAATAAGTTCAAAAAAAAGGTTTTTGTTGCTATCTTACACTAAAGTTAATAATTCATTGGCAGGTTTTAACTTTTATTGAATAATCTTTTATTCTTTGAAAGTTAAGATCGTGTAAAGTTTACAACCCTCTCATTTTGGGGAGGGTAAAAATTTGATACAGTTATATCTTTTGAACTTTAACAGATTATTAGTTGAGAATTAAAATCTGTCGTTTTAATTCTCAACTAACAATAAATAATAATAATAAAAATAATAACTTTAAAAAAACTAATAAATAAACTTTTGTGGTATTATTGTTTCCAAAATCTAATGATTTGAGAAGGGTCACTTAAATTTTTTAAATATTTTTTTAATGTACTTTTTTTATACTTTTAATAATTTTATATAGTAGGCAAACGAGTATAAAATTATACATTACAGAGCCGACGACACGGCCCGTTATATATTATACAGATTAGAACCTTATTCTTCTACATTTATAACTAAATTATGTTGTCAATATTTAAATATATTACATCTAAGTCATTAATTTCATCTGATTCCATATTAGATGAATTTTCTCAATCACCGCTATAGGCTGCTAAAAAACTTTTAACTTTTGCCGGTAGGCAAAAGTTTAAAGTATTCTTATTTTTCAATCTTTTAGTTAATAAGGTTGTGCTAATTAGAGGATCAAAAGAATGGATAGCTCGAATTAAAATTTCAAATAAGTTTGTCTTTCTGCATTTTTTCCTTGCATGGTGTTTACAATCCAATTTATAAATTCTGTGTCTAGATTTAGCTGCTTCTTCCTCCATCAAAACATATAAAACTGGCGAATAATGGTAAATCCCCAGCATGTGGTAATACTTTGTGAATGAAAGCTTGGACCTTTAACCAATGAGTTACCTCTGACATTTGCTGTATTTATTAGTTTTAATCAGATCAATTGGGTCTTTGAAATTGATTGCAATTAGAATGTTATGTAATGACAATTAGGACAAAGTTGTGTCAAAGATGTAAACTAAGATTTCTAAAACACTATACTGACAAACACTTTTTGAAAATTTTTATCCAAGAAGAATGCAAAAGTTACATCAGACGCCATTTTCTTTTGCAACGTGATTAGCTGAGTGTAAAACAATAACGATTCGTTTGCCTCTTTGTAACGACACAAAATAATTTGACTAAATTACAAGGTTATGCAAAATTATAAAGTGCTTTATGCAAAATTATAAAGTGCTTTATGCAAAATTATAAAGTGCTTTATGCAAAATTATAAAGTGCTTTATGCAAAATTATAAATTCATGAAACAATTATAAACATGTCTAATTCGATAAATAATCATTCAACCAAATACATTGCCGAAACTTTAAACATTAGCCAAAGTGCTGTAAGAAACTGCATAAGAAATCATCAAAAAGGCATCAAATTTGCTACTAAGGGAGAACGCCACAAGCAAACAATCAAAAACAAAAATTTGTTGTTCAGTGAAATCGAAAATACTTTATTTAATACGATAGCAATAAATAATGAACTGACACAAAATGAAATGGTAAATGAAGTTAATGCAGCAACCAGTATGGTAATATCTCAATCAACAGTATCAAGGAAATTGCGGAAAAAAAATATAACGCGAAAAAGGCTTTCATTGGTTGCCGAAGAACGAAATTCCCCAGCAAATATTGAAAAAAGGGCCATATATGCCCGCCGTATCTCGCGTATTTTAGTGATAAATTGGTCTTTTTAGACGAATCAGGATTTAATTAGCATTTGAGAAGACGATATGGGTATTCCCAAAAAAATGAAAAGGCATATTCCATTATTTACGGAAACAGAAATACAAATCGAAGTTTGATGTGTGCAATAAATATTTCTGGTGTGGTTGCTTATGAATTAAGAACTGGAGCTTATAATGCTGAAAGCTTTGAAAGATTTATAAGAAATAACCTGTGTAATTATTTCCGACATAACCCAGACCATATACTGATAACGGATAATGTTCCATTTCACTGATCAAGAAGTATTATAGAAGTTTTAAATGAATTAAGAATAAATAGAGAATATTTACCGGCATGGTCTCCTCAATTAAATCCCATTGAGGAATTTTTTAGCATGATAAAGGCAAGATATCGCGTAATAAAAGATTTAAATAATGAAATTAATATTAGAGATGCATTGGAAATAATTTTTAATCGAATGCGTAAAATTAACGAAGAATTAAGTGGATTTTGGAGATCAATGGAACGATGGTTGGAAAAAGCTAAACAAAATATGATTTTTGAATTAAGTACTTGCTTAAATTAATATAATTTTTTTGAAGTCTAAATGTTAAATGACATGAGCTTATATATAAATAAATTATATATTCGAACTTTTTTATGCTTTAAATGGATTTACTAAACGATTCGAAATTTTGCATAAAGCACTTTATAATTTTGCATAAAGCAATTTATAATTTTGCATAAAGCAATTTATAATTTTGCATAACCCTGTAAATTCGCGATTTTTTAATGCTGTTCTTTGTGTCACTAACAATACTTTTTCGACGGATTCCATTTTTGAATGAAATGATGTATTAGTTATATATCGTCTTTTAGTGTGAGAACTTGATTCATTAAACTTTTTTGTTCGTCAACCTCTTTTATGACGGATCATTGCAACCACACTTGATCGTGGTTAATTGTATCCACACTTCTTAGGGTAGTTAGTATACTCTATACACAAAAACATAAAGTAAGTCACCTTTTTGAATTTTGGTTATTTGATTTCCTATTTTATCGTACTATTTATAAAATTATAAACCTAAATGCTAAAAGATATTTAGATTATATTCTACATTTATAAACACAGTTTAAAGTTTTTTTAGACTTTTGCCAATCGCTTACTTACTTTTTAAATTTTTTAAACTTCAAAAGCTGTATTCATTTATTTATTTATCATTTTTTATTTACTTCAGTAGCAGTTTATATATGTTACTTATATTTGCTCTAAGATAGTTTAATAGTTTTCATTTTTATTCATTTCAAACTTGTTATTAAAGTTTTTAGGAAATTAATGTTGAATCGATTGCTGATAGAAATTTATTTAAAAAATATCAATCATTTTCATTTATTTCATTAGAGATTCAGCGTGTTCATGATTTTTTTTAGAGTTAATGATTTTGTTATAAATTCTTTTAAGTTTTGATGGTTATGTACTTTCCTGTAATATATTTGCATAGCTGTGGAAATAATGAATTAGTCCGAAGTATATTAGTTTGAGACTTTGTTTATTGATATACAAATAAACTCGATACATCATTTAAATAAGTTTTGGTACCTAATTTTCATTTTGCTGAAGTGTTCGCGGAAGACAGAGGGTTTAAATAAACATTGTTTATATTTGATTTTGATTAAATAAAACTTTCAGTTTTTTTTTTAGATTAAACAAAATGTAAAGTGAAGATATTGATAAAGGTTTACAATATTGTTTCCTATTTATTAAAATTTTAAAAAAATTGTTTGCGTTCAATGTAAAGTTATTAAAATTTAATAACTTTACATTGAAGGCAAATAATTTAATTTAAATGAATTTTAATGTTTCCTCGCTTTAAAGTTCAATTTTTTAAAAATGTAACTGACATATTAGTAATATTATAACATATTTTATCTTACATTGTAAGTCTTTCCAATAACAATTGCAATATACTACTACTTGTTGTATCATGCATCTTTTTCTAAAAAAGTCTAGGTAAAAACTAGACTTTTTTTTTAATGACTAACTGGTAATCTTTCAACTGTAATAATACTATAAATAAAATATGGCCATATAATACTAATATATGTTAGCAACCTTATTCAACTTTTATGTATAATAAATGTAACGTAAATAATCAAAAACATTTGTTATATTGTTTTAGCTGCCTAAAGCAGTCCTACGGCAGCAGCCAACAATATCAGTTAGTTATTTTAAACATTCAATATTCATCAGTTTCTTTTAACTTAAGGTCAGTAGATTTAGTTTTTTAGATGATGCTTTTGAGAGGATCAGTCAGTTTTTTTATGCCATTTATTATTTAGTATTTAGTCTTTTGCTCTCAATATTCAATTATATATTTTTATTATGCTATGTTTTTTGTGCCGAATTTTGGGCATCCACAAAGGTTTTTCACAGTTGTTTATTTTGTATATTCCTGATTGTTTCTTGCTTTTTATTGAGTAATTGTTATTTTTTTTTCTATAGACAATTTAGAACAAACTATTAGTAAGTAAAGTTTGAACTATTTTAGTTATTTAGTCATTTAAATTTTTTTTTTTTGCAATGTTAGTCTGATAATTTAATTTTATAATAAAGTTAGTATATTTAAATTGGCTTTTAGGTGAATTCAGACAGCAGATTTGTAAGTTTATTAAATTTTAACAATTTCAATAGTATAGTTTAATGATTCATGCTAGGATTATTATTCAATTGATACACGCTAAAGGTGTTTACTCTATTGATACACACTAACTAAAGATGTAACGAAAAGAGTAACTTGAAATTAAGTTTATTTTAGTAAACTATTGTTATATTACTATTGTTACTACTTATTCCTTTTAAATTCTTTAGCAACACTTACTTCATTAATTGGTAAGAGATTAATGTGTGTTTTTATGTGTATGTATTGAGAAATATAGTTTGATTTTGTATTATACTATTTAATATGTGATGTTATTGTATATTTAATATGTACTATGTATGTATATTTAACATGTAATATTTACATGTACCATTTAATCTTTTGTGTTATTTTATTATTTAATCTTTAATATACTTGTCATCTGTTGCAGCTGGTAAAGTTTTTATATTATGATATTTCAAAATTATTTATATGGCAAAGTAATTGCAAGATTTAGTTTTTTGTTCATTACACTTTTTTATTTATTTATTTATTTTTTTCAAAGTGTCATCTATAGTTGTTCAAGCTGGTAAGGTTTTTTTATTTTAACTTTTTAATATATTTTTAATATTTAAATTTTAATAACAACTTCAAGATTGGTATGTGTACTATATGCGTCTATATTTTAAAGTTATTTAAAGATTGTATAATTTTACTTTGTAACATGATTTAATAAAAAAAAATCATGCAATATATTTTATACTAATTCAACTGGTAAAGTTTATTTATTTTAACTTTGTAAAAAGTACTGCAAGTGTTGTGACTTGCTATGCATTTTTGATAGACGGCTCTGGCTTACCTTCACGGGGTGTCTATTGTTAAAAGTTATTATAAAATTATTTTATTAGTGGAATTTGATATCATTCACTAAAAGCCAAGACAAATCTTTATGAAATAAAGCATCATTAAAATAATCAAACATTATTTAGTGTTAATAACATTTTGTTTGTTTTTTAGTTTAAAACAGCCGAACCTTTCGTTAACCAAGTTACTATCAAGCACTATATGAAAGATTGGAAGATTTATAAAGGTTGATTAATACCTTGTTTTGATTACCTTTTTGCTACTATTTACTGATAATAGAAGTCACTCAGTAATAGAAGAATATTTTAACAACTAATTCTCCAATTAATCGAAAAGGTTTTTTTCAAAAAAAAAAGTTTACACTTTTTCAGGCGGAGGATTTGGAGATGACCCCTCTTATTTGAAAATGGGTGCAACACTGTAACTTTTGACCGAGTAAGATATATTTTTTACTTCTTTGTTGTTGTACTTTAAATACCCAATCAGATATTTCATAATTAAATTTTTTTTTCATATTAGGGTGTGTTAAAACATCATCAACACATTTAACATGTTTTATAACATGTTTTATATTTACCTTCAATGTTTTGTAGTTGTCAGGTATTAATTTATAGATCCTTTTTTATACAGAAAAAAACTTTGTTTTAAGATTTAATGAAAATAGAAGTTGCGTTATCTTAGTTTTTTTTTTTTAAGGTTGGGGGGGGGGGGTTAGACGCCCCTCCCATACATCAACGCCACTTGTGTATTTCAATTCATGTAAAATATAGTTTTATTATGTATACTATTGATTTCAATGTAGTAAAGATAAAAATTTTTATGAAAAGAAGTTATATTTGATACTAGGGTGTATCAAACCATCACCACCGCAACCACCTCCATCATTAACATGCACCTCTCATATCATCGGTGGTTGAAAATAATTTTATAACAACTTTTTTTGCATATTTAAATTACTTATGTTTTGAAAAAAAACTTTTTTTTTGAAAAAAATGTTCAGTTTCATTAGGGTAAGGTGGTGGTTTGGTTCCCCTCTGTCCATCCAATACGCCCGGTGGTTAGAGTTTAACAAAAATTTATAGCCCACTTCTACACCTATCTTTTGACACCAAGATATTTGTATTTCAATAAGAATTAAGACAAATTATGTCATAACATAAATTGTCATAATTTCTTCAATTATGACAATTTATGTTATGACAATTTAACTTTGACCACAGTTTCTTCAACAATTTCATATATCGAAAAATTGGTACTTAAACCTTCATAACTTTTAAACCAATTGTTCGATTTTTAAAATTTTTTCTTTTTTAAAATACTGTATTGATCCTCTTTGCAATGATATATAATTGTAGAACATTTAAACAATTTGAAATTTTTACTCACGTACCTACTATGATTATAATAGAACAAAAAAGTGTTCTTTTAAAATTATTACTGATAATCTTGCTCCGTACATAACTCCATAAAAGAAACACCTCTTAAAAAATATAATAAAAAAAAAAAAAAAATAACATCATTAGCATGTAACTTTTCATTAATTTTCCATTTCAAAAACTCGGAAAATATTTTAAATATTCAAAATGCAAACATTACAGTTTTATTCAGATATAACGATAAAGCATTTCCCGTGATTATAAAATTTATTAAAAGTAAAATAATTTTAAATCCCTGGTTACACAAGGAATGTAATAAAATTATTCAAAAAAAGAAATATCATTTGTATGAAGCATTTCTATAAAAAAAAAAAAAAAAAAAAAAAAAAAAACTCACACAAATTTAATAAATCATTTATTAACGAGTTTATTTAGATTTTTTATTTCATCAATGACACAAAAAACGATTCTTTTAAATACGCAAAAACGTATTTGTACATTATCTATACCACACAAATTTAATAAATCATTTATTAACTAGTTTATTTAGCAGTAATGTTGTAATTAAATGCGTGTTCTATATCCCAGCAAGCGCATAAGAAACTGTCTATTAATTTTTAAATTTTTTCCTCCCCCCTCCCCCTTGTCAACAATTTGTCAAATTTCCTTATAAAAGAAATAAAAGTAGTGACCCCCTCCCCCTATTTTGTTGACGTAATTAATGGACAACCGCTAACGTTATTCAACGTTAATTCAACGTTGTGAAATAACGATAAAAATGGTGGATTAAAGATGAATATTTAAATCATTTAAAGACGTTTTTATATACATGTCAAATATACCATCAAAGCCTTATTATAATTATGAAACTATAGTGTGAGCCAGTGTGTTTTGGTTTGTTTAATCAAAAGACAATGTTGTTTGTGTGAATGAAATTCCATCAAGTTGGATAAAGAATGGTTTTGTCCGTTGCCCGAATCAAAATGTGAAATTTGCAGTAAAAAATTGCAATAAATCACAACAGTTGGTTAGTATAAGTTTAAACTAAAATGTGATGAAACTACAGGTATTATAACCTATTATATATAAATGATTATCACATAAATAATATTTTGCTGCATTATAAAAATAGAATAAAGATGGCTTGCACAGTAGAACAGAACTTAAATTTAGTTTTAGTTAAAAAAGCAAAAAATAGACTAGTTAACGTAGGCTTTGATAATATAGGAGCGAAAGTACAATAAAGTCATTTTTAAATATATCTACTTTGTTTTTTCATAATGCTCATCCGGAGAGAGGAGCCAGTCAATGAAGATTTAAAGAATAAATTTTTTTTTTTATGTCGCTCTGTTCAACTGTAATAGAATTTAAATTAGAATAAACAAACACATTCTTGTTATATAATGCATATGTCATTATATAAATATTATGAGAGTAACAAAGAATGTAAATTATGACTTTTTAATTAACTTTTATTACTCTGCCATCATAGATAGTTGTCTTGGATATGTCAATAGTGTACCATTCATGGATATGTCAATAGTGTACCATTCATGGATATGTCAATAGTGTACCATTCATGGATATGTCAATAGTGTACCATTCATGGATATGTCAATAGTGTACCATTCATGGATATGTCAATAGTGTACCATTCATGGATATGTCAATAGTGTACCATTCATGGGTATGTCAATAGTGTACCATTCATGGATATGTCAATAGTGTACCATTCATGACAACTTTCTGCTAATAGCTTTTTTTACTCACAGTATAATTTAAATTATCAAGTTGCATAGATAAAAAATTGTTAAACAATTTCTTATTTCTTCTTATTACTTATCATTAGTATTATAGTTATTTATTTACGTATTGCTATTAGTTATTTATTATTTTCTTATTTATAGTATTTATGAAAAAATTAGCACTTATAAAAAAAGAAAAAGTTATTAAAAGTTGCTAACAACATGCTCAAGTTAGAGCTAAGATTTCTGCAAACAAAACAGAAAAAAGTTTATAAAAAAGAAGAAAGAAAGTTAGAGAAAAAGCTGTTTATGAACAGCTTTTTCTCTAACTTTCTTTTTTTTTATTTAAATATTTCAATATATCCGTTGAGTATCAAATCACATTTTTATAGACTAGTCTAGATTGATTTGTCTACTAACTCTAATCTCTCAGTTGTATTCATGTCTGGTTTTTCAAATCTTTATTAAAATATCACATTTTTTTGCGATAATTTTCTTATTTTTATATTAATTTGCGATTCGAGTATTCCATTAATTTAATTGATTTGTGATTTGATTGTATTTTTACTGTATTTTTTTTCTTTGATTAAATTTATTTAAATTTTGCAGGTATATGGGAAATAAACTAAAAACAAAGTTATATATATATATATATATATATATATATATATATATATATATATATATATATATATATATATATATATATATATATATATATATATATATATATATATATATATATATATATATCAGGGATTATCTTTTTACGGATATTTCCGGAATTCCGGATATTTTTCTCAACTTTTAGTTTTTCCGGATATCAAAAATGTTTTCTATACATACAAGTTTAGGAGTATATTTTTTTAATATATTTAATTTTTAAGCTTTTTCACTCATTACTCATACAAAACTTAAGAAAAGTTAAAAAAAAATTAGAAACAGCTCAGCTAAAATCAAAATTATTAGTAATAATTAGGGAAAATATATTGTGGATACTTTACCCAACTGATTTTTTTGGATTTTTAAAATATGACCTGGATGATCTATAATATATATATATATATATATATATATATATATATATATATATATATATATATATATATATATATATATATATATATATATATATATACATATATATATATATATATATATATATATATATATATATATATATATATATATGTATGTATGCAGTGTTCGAAATGAGGCGGGATGAAGCGGGATGCCATCCCGTCACCTTTTTATAAAGTATAAACCATCCCGCGACTTTTTTGTAAATCTCTATATATAACAATGATAAGATGGGATAGTATTTTTAATTTACCGAATACCATGCTGTTACTTTTTTTTTCTTCACTTTGAGCACTGTATGTATGTATTTATACATATATGTATATAATTATATACATATATGTATATATAAATACAGTTAATTACAGATATCTGCTATATATAGCTGCCTAAAAGTTTTGCGTTATGTGTGTATACGCGTTGATGTGTGATGTTGATGTATAATGTATCTTTATCCAAATAGGTTGATATTTTGGTCAATAATGAAGTAAATTAGGCACGGATCAGTAATGGGTTGTCTTTTTTTTCCTACTATTGATCACTTAATTTTCACATTCGCTTGTGAACAATTTGAAGTATAATAATACTTTTAAAATGTACAAATGCACCTTACTTTAAAGATATTTTTATTTAGATGCAGTTACCTGATGTTCTTAAATAAAAAGATACAATGCATAAAGATAAAATTTAGACTCTTTAAAGGTTGCACCATATTGATTGGATCGTAACAAAATGTGCATCAAATAAAAATGAGTCTGATAACAGAAGGCGATAAAAATACATATGAATTTAATATTGGTGATGAAGATAACGGTATGAGGATTTTATGAAGATCGTTTTGAAAATAACTTTAATTTTGTAAAAGTTTTTGTTCTAAAAATGTATAAACTATTTTTTTGCTTTTATTTGCTTTCAATAATTGCTTTTCAATTTCTATAAATAATTTACTTGTGTTAAAAAAATGATAATGATTTAATGATTTAAGCAATACTTTTATTATTCTAGATTTTATCTAATATGCTGATGATACTAATTTAATTTATTCCAATAGTAAAATAAAACGTTTTTAAAGGGATCAACATCGAACCTCCTAAACTAACTGAAAGGTTAAATGTAAATCCAGTAGGCACAGGACCTAAATAAGACGTCTTTTGAACGTTCAAATGACGTCCAAAACGTTTAAAATGACGTCTAAAAGTCTTTTAACGTTTAAAATGACGTCCAAACGTTTAAAATGACGTCCAAAAAGACGTTTAAAAACATCTTTTTTACGTCCTGTGCCCACTGGGGATAAACTGTATAATAGTTTAATTAAAACTAAGTCATTTTTTTTTCATCATTTTTATTAGAGATAAAATCTTCCTTACACTTCCAAAATTTATTCACATCGTTAAAAGAGAATGTTTAATAAAATTTTAAAATGTAATTTCCAATGAAAACATAACTCGGATAATTCACATAAACATGATTGAGAATAAAAATTATAAAAACATTGGTTTACTCTATAAAACAACAACCTCTCATAGATTAACCAAACTTAAAACATAGTTCTTGTCAAAAAACCTTTTCAACAAACAAAAACATGCTACATGTTTATTACCAAACGTCGGTCGTCCTTCACTTTCAAAACCATTATTTAACAAACTAAATTTACTAAATTTTAACCATAAGACATATATCAACTTACAACTTATATATAAATTTAATTAGTTCTCACTAACTATTAGAGAACCAAATGTATGAAGTAAAGTTATGAGTAATAATATTAAAACAATTACACCTCTTAATCAGTTTAAGCAAAAATTAAAACTACATTTAAAGAATGAGAAAATTAAGAATTGTTTCTAAATTTTTTATGAAGATCAATTCTGGAAAATTATGAATATAATGTATTTTTTTTTTGTATACAAAGAGTTTAAATGTTTAATTTTTTACTTTTTTTTGTTTCAATTTACTTCCCCAAGGGCATAAAGGCCAATACGGTTGAAGAGGCTACTTTTTGTTGTGGTTACAACATTCTCTCAACTCTATAATTCCAAAACATGAATCTTGACGAAAAAGGCCGCTGCACGGAGAAACAAGTTGATTACATAGTAAATTATTTTATATGAAAATAATAATACTGAATTCGATATAAATTATTGAAATATATTAACAAAAGTAATAATATTGAATTCGAACATTTAAAAAATTGTAATTTCGATAATAACTTTACTTTATTTTATCAAAAACAAAATTTTACTTTTAAAATTTTTTTATCATTTTTGATATTTAGGCTATTACGGTGGTAAATCAAACTTAAAAAAAAAAAAAAAGATAAATTTTATATCAATAAAAACTACATAAATTTAGAATTCTATGTTATACTTTATTTTACTTTGCCTCAATTTTATTGAAAAACATTCATTATAATGGGTGAATTCAGAACACCAAAACTTAAAATATATTAATACAAAATCCATGACATATGTTTTAGACATGTCAGATAAAGTTTTAAATTTATTATACATTAAGGTTTTGAGATTTTCAAATAACATTAAAAACTATAAACCAATGTATTTTTTTACATCAAGTTATAAAAAAAAACCTTTTTAAGAATTACAAAATAAAAAAAAAGATTAGAGCATAATTTAAAAATTTAAACTTTCTGAAATACAGCATAATAAACATTTTCTGAAAATTTAAAGTAGAAACGGAGAAAAACGCCAAAGAAGATTAAATACTGTCATTCCTATATATTTTTTTTCCATTCATAACTATTTTAAATTTTACAAAAGCATTTGTTTATGGATATAGTACACAGTTCGTAAATATAGGTCTTAGGTATAAAATGATATGACCTCGGATGTTTCAATTGATTTAGATTACTAATATCATATGTTTTAAGGATCAAACTTTGAAATAATTTAATGAGTGGCCCTTTTTGAGAAAATTTCGTTTTAAAATTTGCCAAAATTTCATTATATTATTTTAAGATTTTTAATGGTTTTGTTTCTTTAATTAGTATTTAAATCAAAAGTATAGTTGATAATACAACTAAACACCTCTGCAATTCTCTTGCTTCTTGTCAGATGTTTTTTGCTCATTTGGAAAACAATAATCCTGTTGATGATAGGCTTCATTTTAGCATGAGCTGCTTTAAAAGCTTGCTCTGCATATCTTCCAAAGAATGGTCTAATCTGGAGATAAAGTCTTCTAAGTGTGTTGCAATAGCATGTACTTTCTAAGTGACAGTCAGATCCCTTTCAAGATACTATCATAAAACATCAACCAAATATTTTTAAATAATGCTGCTTGTTGTAATAATATCTTTTTAAGAAAAGTATTATGTATAAATTATGGTAAAATACTAAAAAATTTACTGGGGCAAACAATATTATTAAATGCAAAAAGAGACATTCTTTAGCCTACCTCCTTACAGTATTCTTGGGTAACCTCATAAGATTGCGTAAATGCCTGAATGACATCTTTGTAATTGGGATTCAAATTGTTTCCAAATGTTTCTTGAACTACCACACGGAAATTTCGCAAGGGTTAACAGATTGTAGGGCTTTTCGCACTGTTCTAGTATCCGTTTTAAAAAATTTCCTTCATAAGTTCAACCATGATATCCTTTTCTTATACATCCTAAGCTTGAAACACACATCTCAAAATTGGGCCAAAAATTTGGTTAGAAATGATGAAATATAATTTACAAGGTCCATCAGCATGTGAAGCTCTGGCAAAGGTATAACATCTAATACCAACTTGGATTTGCCTTCTTCCTTGATCAAGCATGGCTTCACAACATTCTATGTAAAAATAATATTTATTTAAATCTTATAAATGTTGAATTTTTCATAGCGAAACTTTAAAAAGATCTTCAATTTATATTCTTTTAAATCTCCTTGAAGTCCTGCATTTTTTCATGGGTCTCTTGTAAGTGTTCTGCATAAACAAGAAACTCCATTGATCCCAGAGAATGTTCCTTAAACCCCCATATCATCCTCTCTCTCTTGTTCAGGGTCAAATATGTTGCAGATTAATTTTAATAAACCTCCACCTAAATTGAACATGCAATTTAGGGATTATTTTACTTAATACTAGATTAAAAGAATGCTCAACTTATAACTATGCCCTTCATTTTTAACTTTGGTTACCTGAATCAATTCCAACTCTGAAAAAGGTAAAGTGGTAATTTTCCTCTGAAATCCAAGACGAAGTGTAGAAACTCTGTAAGGCCTTCAACATAAGCAAGGTCTCTTGCAACTACCTCTGTAAGCCTTATGTTTATTTTCTCTTAAATAGTCTTTACAGCATAAAAATCTGATAGGATCTTGCTCCTCTCATCTAGTTTTGCCTCCATCAAAGATTCAAATTTAATACCGCATTTTTGAAGCCCATTTAACATCTGCTAATTTATATATTGACTAAGTTCTAGTTAGTTCATAAAGGGCTGGACCTCTTCAAATTTCACTTTCCTGGTTTGTTCAATTGAACACACACACACACCATACTTTTGATACGTTGAATTATCAACTGTACTTTTGATTTAAATACTAATTAATGAAGTTAAACCATTAAAAATCTTAAAAAATATATTGAGTAAATATAAATAAAAAAATATATATAGTATTTTTTTTTAATTATAAAACTAAATTTTCTCAAAAAGGACCACTCAGATTTTTTTTAAGTTAGATCCATAAAACATATGGTATTAGTAACCTAAATCTATTGAAACTTCCGGAATCACATCATTTTATAGTTAAAACCTATATTTGTGAACTGTGAGTATTATATATTATCTTAAAACTTTAACTTTTGAATATAAACTAAATAATTTTAAATTTTATCAATCAAACTTTTTAAAATAACATTGAAAGTTTGCAATTTTTTCTGAATTATTTTGCATTTTTTTCAAACTTCTTCACAAATTTTTTTTTATTCTTATTTTAAATTATTAGTTAAAATTCATTTATTTAAATTTGTGTACGTAAACAACGGACTTTGTGAAAAGAAAAACATTAATAAAATTTATATAGATTAGCAAGGGACTTTGTGTTAAGAAAAGTTCCAGTCAATATCAAGGTAGTTGTCATGTGAGAGGTGAGATGATAGGGGGATTCTCATGATAAACTAGAATAAAGTAATAGTTTTTGAGATCAAAACATGATCAGAAGTACCTAAGAGTAGCTGTGGAGAAACTAAGCACTGACTAGGATTAGAAACAAGACATTAGTAGAGTAGAGAAGGTAAATTATTAGGATTGTCTAGAAAGTGAGTTGAAAAGTTAAATATTTTTGTTTTACAAAAAACCTACAGTATTTTGCATAAATTTTGTTATTATTATTAGTGATTTTAATAAATTAACAATATTAATAAATATTCCTTATAAAAATCTAAACAGTTTCATAATATATCATTGTACAGTTAAATCCTTTCATTATTATATGTCAAAATAACACCCGTAAGTTTTTTCTTGTATGAATCGTGATGATAGTCTTTCGATAACCTGTACCTTGACATTTCTGAAAATTTCGAATGAAAAGACTCTCCTGCTTGTTTACTGGTGAGTCCAAGAGCCTTACCATTCTCTGCGCAATATGATGTTATATGGCTGAACAAGACATTACGTTTTGTTGATAATTTTAAAGCGCAAAAATAATGTTAAAAATTTTTTATATAAGTATCAAAACCAATTGCTAATTTTTATATAAGTATCAAAACCATTGCTAATTTTTTTCCAAATCTTGATCAAGAGCATCCAAAGCTTTGCAAAACCCATGAAGATTATCTGAAAGATTTTCTCTCAGTTCTTTGGAGAGTTTAAGTAGCCTTTTACACTGGGGTACTGTCATTTTAAAGTAAAAAATATGTCTAATTTAACAATTTATTAACAAGTCAAAATTTATTTTCGAATAATATATTAACCTTCAAATTCCCTTCTATGATACTTTGCTTTTAAAAGACCATGTTTTTTTAAAAAAGGTGTATACTCGTTAGCTACCCAGCTATGAGCTATTTCATTACAGGTATTCGAAAATATAAGTTTGAATAAAAATTTAAAATATAGAAGATTATTTTAAAAGTATAGCTTTATCGATTTCATATTCATTATGCAATATAAATAGTTTTTATTATAGATATTTTACAGAAAGTTTTAAAAACATTTACTCTAAAAATGTGTAATTCTGGAATGCTGCAAATGTCTAGAACCCTGATTGTTGCAGTTGGTAAAGTCTTTTAGCTTTAAATCCTTTTTCCCAGCTGCTATCCAGGCTAAATTGATTTTTTTGATTGATCTAAGAGTTTCAACTTCTTCTCCAGATACAATCAAGAAATCTTCCATGTCAGAAACAAACAAGAAATCTTCCATGTCTTATTTCAAAAACAACAGGGGTGTTATGCACCAATGTGTAAACCCAAAATTAGCATGATGTACAATAATATAATAAATGTTTAAATGGAAAATTTTATTTACTGTTGCTTTGTAGTCCCAGAACTATGTTGAGCAACATTAAATCAGCAGATAGCTAATTTAATTTCCATATTTGCTCACAATTCAAGTAACATTCTTCTATGCTTGGAACAATTCCAATTAATAAGGTTTTATTTACTGATGTCTCATGCCAAATCAGGATTAATATCTTGTTATTTAAGCAAATTGTATACTAACTTTTTTATAGTTTGAAATGTTTATGACGCTGAGACCTATCTTAAAACTACCATCTCCACCATCAGGAAACATTTTAACTTAAAACAGATTTTTAAATTAAAAACAAAAAAATATAAATGTGTATGAACTACTAAACCATTATGTAAAAACTACCAAAGCATCGTGAGGTTGAATCATCCTTTTCTTGATGATTTTCCATAGAAGTTCCGAAATATTTTTTACGAAAATGGGGGGTCTAAATAAAATTATCTAGTGTTGCTAAATATTTTTTAAACTGTTTTTTCTTATTTAAATGTTACGTCTACCGCTAACTAACAAGAGTTTAAGATTTAAAAAAAGTTAAGGAATGAAATAAAATAAAACATTGTTTAATTAAATAAATAAAAAAATTTCACAAAGTTATTTAATAGCATAATATAGTGAAAAATAATACCTAAAAGATTTTTCTTGGGAATCAAAAACTTCAAGATTGACTGTTTCAAAGAATTCTCGTAAACATTTATTTGACTCTTCTAAATGTTTAGTAAGATTTGATTCGACAGATTTTCGACCGTGTTTTACCCGTATGCATTTAGCAATGTTGCTACTATCTCTTCCAGTAAACTGTCTGTGAATTTTCAGATTTTTTCATACCGTTATGTGTCCACACAGAATTAACGCGATGGATACTACCTATATTCGATTTATTTAATAGCTATAATTATAGAGTTTTTGAAATTAGCACACAGATACAAGATATAACTAATTTTAGTATAAAGGCCCTACCTTTAAAAATAATCAATGGTATTCCGCATGTTGCTAAAGTAATCTTATTTTGTGAGGCAAATTTCTCTTAAAGAACTTTTGCTGCAAATTTTTCATCAACATTCTTTATTACAGTGGTTTTTGAAGTTAGTATACATAAATTTGATACTTGCGTCTGGGTTGTACATTTTGTCCTCCTAAAGTAGAAATTTCAACAAAACATTGGTTGCAAATCTTCAAAGAATTTTTTAGATGCAGATGGTTTTAATCTGAATTAATAAATGGTTTTTATTTTATAATAAAATCTAATTACTTTTAATTAGAAAAAAATATACATATATACTTGAATAAAACTTGCGCTGGTCTTCCTATATGTGGTTTTATGTTGGCTCCTTTTCTTTTAGCAACTGAACATATAAGACACAAGCAAAACTCTTGTCTCCTAGTAACAGTTTGCAAGACCACACCTGTTAGAGCAATTTTATGAATTTGAAACCATCTAGTTAATGGGAAAGTTTATACTTTCCCATTAACTAGATGGGCGAGCATGCTGATGAAGAACTGTTTTACATGTTGAGCGAATTCCAGGTGCAAAGTATCATTGAAGTTGTATTAAAATAAATAACTTTCATAGAAGTGTTTTCAATAACTAACTTTCATAGAATGTTTTTCACAGTGTTTTCAATAATTAACTTTCATAGAATGTTTTTCACAGTGTTTTCAATAAATAACTTTCATAGAATGTTTTTCACAGTGTTTTCAATAAATAACTTTCATAGAATGTTTTTCACAGTGTTTTCAATAAATAACTTTCATATAATGTTTTTCACAGTGTTTTCAATAAATAACTTTCATAGAATGTTTTCCACAGTGTTTTCAATAAATAACTTTCATAGAATGTTTTTCACAGTGTTTTCAATAAATAACTTTCATAGAATGTTTTTCACAGTGTTTTCAATAAATAACTTTCATAGAATGTTTTTCACTGTGTTTTCAATAAATAACTTTCATAGAATGTTTTTAACAGTGTTTTCAATAAATAACTTTCATAGAATGTTTTTCACAGTGTTTTCAATAAATAACTTTCATAGAATGTTTTTCACAGTGTTTTCAATATATAATTTGAAATGAACATATAATAAAGTTATAAACATTTAAAATTTTTCAATATACGTAATTATAGCATTTTAAAATTATTTTAAAAAACGTTTTTTCATATTTTTTGTCAAATGCCATGTTTCATCAGGACAGAGTGTTACAATTTTTTGGAATACAAATTTTTTCAACCTAAAGTTTATTTAGCGACACTGTTATACAATACTATTATACGTATAATAAAAGTTTTAAAGTAATAATTGTTTGTTGAAAAAAATCTGTTTCTTAAACTATAATTAAATAAAAACTTCTAATATGGATGAAACTCTTATTGATGAAACTCTTTATTTTGATATTTACCTAAAATTTCAAGAGAGAACATAAACCTTTGTTATAAATAATTTATAAAATATATTGATATAGCATGGTTGTTGGAATGATCAGTTTGTTCGTTTGATTTATATAAGTTAAAATTGTCTGACTAAATATTTGTCTAATTCATCATAGTACCTTAAAAAAAAGATTATGTTTAAAACTAATCTTGTTAATTAACAAATTTTGCAAATAGTTTTTATTACCTTAGACATTTATTTGTTAAACAAAAATGGATTGTTTTTATTTTGCAAAAAACGCTCCAGAAACTGCATTTTTATAATCATTTTTTGCAAACACAAGCTAATGGAAAAGATATCTGGGTACAAGTTAGGGTTCAACAACTGCAATCCTAAGTGAGCCCTAGTTCGATCCCGCTAAGAGAATCAAGATGGTAAGTGGGAAACTTAAAATGGTCTAAGTATTTTTTTTCCCTTTGAGTTCCAGTTAGGACCTTGTTTTTCTGTTTAACTGAGAAGCTTGTTTTTCTGTTCTAATGGAAAGCTTTATTAAGAAAAAAGAGGCTTATGCTTGAATCATAAACTACTTATAAAAGAAAATTTGTGTATTACTGAATTAACTCATAAATTGATTATAAATAAAATTTTGTGTATAACTGAATTAACTTATAAATTGTTTATAAAAGAAACCTTGCGTACTACTGAATTAATTTAATGATTAGATTATTAATCAAACCATCTTTTACAGATGTAATATTTTCATAGTTTTTTGAAGATTTTGTATTGAACCAGTAAGGTTGAATGTTAGTTTAAATTCTTAAATTTTTTGAATTAAATTTTAAATTCTTTTTAATTTTTAATTATTTGAATTTTTCGTATTTGTTGAACTCTTATAATTATTTTAATTTTGACAAAAATATATATTTTTAAGTCTAAAGTATATCTAAAAACTTTGATCACAAATTAATATGTTTATTTGGGTCATGGTAACAACATCAGATTTTGCTATGTCTAATAATATCTGTCAGCAACATAATGAGGTATAACTACATCCAAAAATCTGTAAATACATTGAGGTATAATAACATCTGTTTGTGTTTAAAATAAATTTTAAACAGTCTTTAAATTTTTACTATTTATTACCGTAAAACCCAACACCTTACAAAATAATGGTAGCATTTTATCAAAGCAAACGACAAATAATTGTATTTGCTCAACTTTTAGGTTTGTAAAGGTTTTTTTTTTAAATCAAACTTGCATTCCTAAATTAAACTATGTAAAGATTTAGCGTAAGTGATTAATGAAGTAAATGTTTAGCGTAAGTGATTAATGTAGTGAATTTTCAGCGTAAGTGATTAATGTAGTGAATGTTTAGCGTAAGTGATTAATGTAGTGAATGTTTAGCGTAAGTGATATAGTCAATGTTTAGCGTATGTGACGTAATGAATGTTGCGTGATGTAGTGAATGTTATGCTGCTTTTGATTAAATCAAAGTTTGTTTGCTTTTAAAAAATTGAAAATATTTTTGATTGACTTTATTACATTATAATAAAAATTAATTTTAATTTTTTAATTTTTATGTAAATAACTTATTCAAAAAACTTATTCACATACGCCCAGAAATGAATTTTTTAAGTCAAATAATCATTTTAAATATGCCGGTCTTTTCCTTTCCCTTGTCTACGCCTAATCAATGGTAATAAATTAACAATAACATTTAAACCGTTTTGTCTTTATGGTAAAAATATATAAGTTTTCAATTCATTTTTATCTTTGTTATTCTCATTAAATTCAATACACGTGTTTGTTTAAGTTAAATAGCATCACGGGACCAACGTGAATTTGTTCTCCAATTCTATAATTTGACGTAACCTGTTGTGATCTACCTGGAATATCTGTGTTCTCTTCCCTCGAGAAGCAGGCGTAGACTTTTTTTGCATTTCAGTGCAAGAAAAGTCTAAAGCTTAGTGTAGACTCGTTTTTCGTTGTATTAAAATACATTTATAAAAAATATTTAAGCCCTCGCAGCTGCACGTTTTACTGTGTCGTGGTTGCGTTCAACAATCTTATTTTCTGTTTTTTTTATAAACATCTGCAGATATGCATAAGCGTTTCATAAATATGTCCGTTACAATATACATCTATTATACACACCAATACTTACATATGCTTGAAAATTTATTTGATCAAAACATTGCTCCACTATCCATCAATAGTTTTTGTCGTGAGCCATGCTCCCTAAATACGAAATCTACTTTACTTCAATTTAAGGAACTTCACGAGGCATTATTCGCCGAGCTGCGAATCAAATAGGTCCGCAGTCGATCATTGTTAAATAAGGTGACCTTTAGTATTGAGTTACATCAAATGAAAAACTATACCACCTATCTGGTACATCTAGCACTCCCATTTTAAAAATAAATATTCCCATTTTATTGGTGCTGGATTAATTGAACTACATTAACAACATTTACGCTCACATTTCTTAATGTCTTTTCTAAATACTTTTAAAAACCGATTAACGGTAAAATGTTGCTTTAAGTGAAATTTGCGAATTACATCTGCAATATTCAGTCCACACAGTTTTTAATTTTTCCTTGTGAAACTTTATTTAACCTGATTTTTGGAACTTTTGTCAATACATTTTTTAGTTATGGTTCATCTTGTTTCCATTTATATTTAGCAGTCCAATTTTTTTCGTCAAGTAAAGGATCAAAATTTTTTTCCCTCATAGCAACAGATTGTATCTCCGATTAAATTAAAATAAAACCAAATTTGATTTTTCTATTGTATATCAGTAACAACAATATCTTTAATTCAAAATCATTACTGATGTTTGTAAGTGTTTTCATGCAATAATCAATTTTACTCAATTTTTCTCACAATTTCTCCATTTACAGCCAACACCATGGGTTCGTTTCTTAAAATATGAAAACCTGGTTTATAAGACTTTTTGTTTAAAATAATTTTGAGTATACCCAATCTCTACCTGTGGTTTTCTTGAAATCTGTTCATATAAAAATTAGTCCGAAGCCCCGTTTTTTGTCTAGGAAAATACCTGGCGCTGACAATTTTCCATTTGCGTTTTCCTGTTGCCGTGAGCAAAACCATACAATTTTTATCATCGTAAACATTTTATTCTCTGGTTAACAGTTTTCTTACTTGAAGAGCAGAATCTTGGCTTGTTACAATTGTAGCAGTTGACGCAAATGATCTATTAACGTTTTTTTTATAAATTCCGGAGATTTTTTTTGAAAAACATTCTCCTTTCTTTACTTTAGACTCTTGTGTAGTTTATTACATCCTGCAAGTTGATCCCAAATATTTTTACTTGCGCTCGAATCGCGAACCTGGGCTATTTTTCTCCGTTATTAATGGCTATTTTATTGCAGTTAAGTTTAGGCATAATAAAAAATTTGCTTAATTAAATTGATTTTTTCAAGTTCTGATATGTTGATATAACTGGTCTATAAAAAAAAAAAGGTTTTAAAATTTAATGTGTTTTGATTGAGGTTTTAAAATTGGTGCAAAGTAATGACTGAAATGAACCAATGAGAGAAAAAATGACTGAAATGAGCCAATGAGAGAAAAAATGACTGAAATGAGCCAATGAGAGTAAAAATGACAAAAAAATGATCCCGAATAAGAAAAATGCAAAGTAGCCCCAATTACTTTGCACCACATAATAAAAATACTTTTTTAATGTTAAAAACATAAAAAAAATTCTCAAAAGCTTAATTCTAGTATAGAGCGTAGTTCAAAAATTTCACGAAACACTTAAATAGATACAATATTTTATTTAGCTAAAAGTATGGTTTTAAAACTAAAAACATAAATCTTGCCAAGAAAGTTGATTTAAGTATAAGGTTAACGAATTTCACAAAACTCTACTTTAAATAAGTTAAATATTTTCTTTTAATAAAACAAACACTAAAAACAAAACAAAAAATCAAGCTTTAATGTTATAAATAATCAAAACTCAATGTTATATGTTAACCTTTCTTCAAATCTACTATCATCAAACAACTCTAGCACTGAAAAGATCCCCTTTTGCTCAAAACTTAAAGTAAAAAAGTTCGTTCTTTTTCAAAGGCAATTTCCCATTATTAAACAATTTTGCCATGACAACTATTGCTTCATTATCGTTAATACAGTTTATGATTCGAGATGAATATTCATTTTTACAATTTATGACAACTGCAAATGCATCAATCTACTAGTTAAATGGTTTCAAACATACAAATGCTATGTTGTTTCTCTGTACTCTTGAAATGCAGTAACACTAAGATGAATAGATTGTTTGTCAGCAATGAGGAGCTTTTTACCTATTATCCTTTTCAGTTTTAACAATATAAGACATTTAAACCATTTATTAAAAGCAAGTGAATCAAACCAACCTGATTGAGTACTTTGGAAGCAACAAATTTTTGGTCCTCCATCTGTCCATGTATTCCACATTTGAGTAACTTTATACAAAACAAAAGGTGGCAGCAATTCACCAACTGCACTACCACACATCATTAAAGAAGTGATTGACTTAAAAAAGTTAATAACTTTCTCTGGATACTTTATACTTCTTCAACATCCCTTTTCTTTTTCCAAGATTATCAGTTAAGTTAGTTTCATCTAGATTTCATATATTTTCTGCAGGTATGTTTTTCACAACCTCGTTTAGATTTATTACAACATATGCTTGCTTAATTTGATTTACTTCAACTCTGCAGTAATTGATATTTGCTGCAAAACATTCCTTTGGTTTAGGGTATCGTGTTTAAAATCTTTTCTACCCAATCATTGCCAGAAACATTATTTTAAAACTGTTTAATTTTTCTATTTATTTTGTTGAAGTAAAAACTCACTGCACATCTCAAAACTCAATGGAAAATCCAAATTCATTCATGGATTTAATATAATTAAGAGTCTATGAAAAACCAAAGTCACTCATGGATTCAATATATTCAAGAGTCAATGAATAAACAAAGTCACTCATGGATTCAATAAATGAAGTTCTTCTTCAAGTCTTGAAAGTATAAGCTGCTTACCTAGTCTCATCAAATGTTTTTGCTTTAACTAATTAATTATTATTTTCCTTGGTATGTTAAAATGATTTAAAGCTTCATGTTGATTAAGTGTTCCTATTTTATTAAATCCAGACATATATGCAGTGTTTTTGACCAACGAGCTCCTAACTTTCTTTTATAATACCTTGCCAACCTTAAAAAAAAATTGCATTTGTTAGCGACATTTAAAACCAAATGTAAAAAAGTAATAGTGTGAGGTTACTTTTCACCTTTCTCTTAACTGATGCAAAGTAGCGCCTTTTATGTTAAAACTTAAAATCTAAAGTATTTTAACAACAACTTCATAAATAATAAATCATTTTAGTTTTTTTTTTTTTTTTTGTGTATTTTAAACTACAGGTGGTTTCTTTTCATAAAAAAACTAAGCTTGTTAAAAATTGATATAGTCCTCGGGTAGAAATACGCCATTTTTAAAAAAGAAAAAATCAGTATAAAAAATGGGCTCTACAAATATTAAAAAAGCAATACATAAAATGGCAGCATCATTTAAAATTTATTCTAAAATTTAAAGATAATTACCCAACTAACAAGAAAAAACCAAACAATTAAAAAAAATCAATATTGTTATTAGAGCAGGTTAACTACAAAAGCTTTTCAAAGGTGTTGCAAAGTAACCCCCGGCTGAGAAAAATAGCTCTGGTTGACGATAGCTGCTTTGATATTTCATAGGGCGATTCAGTTATAAATGTAATTAGTGTAAATAATTGTATTGTATATAAACTACTAACGTGTTGCGTCAGAAGGAATGTTGTGGGCGCGTCGTATATATTATATTGTACATAACGTTTATGCTGTTTATTATACTCTCGGGGGTATTTTGCAAATGTATAAATATTGAGTAAAGATATTCAGAAGACAGTAAGAAAAAACAAATATATTTTATTATTACAAGCTATTTCGGCAATGAGTATCGTTATAAAGTTTGCGAATCTGGTTTCACAATACGATGGTTCGGGTGATTTTTCAGAATGGATACAGAAATTGGAACTGGTAGCAAATTTTCAAAAAGTTGACAAGCTACATGTGGTGCTCCCCTTATTTGTTTTTGGTGGGGCGTTTGCCGTTTATCAAGGCCTAAGTGAAGAGATAAAAGAAGACTACAATAAAGTGAAGACTGCACTGACTACTGCCTTCTCTGCTTCTCCGCTAACAGCATACGAAGAGTTTGTAAATCGCCGTCTTAAAGAGAATGAGTCCGTTGACGTATATCTCGCAGAATTAACAAGACTGAGCATCCTGATATCATCTCACGTAAGCGAAGAGTGGATAAGGTGCGCATTTATTCTTGGATTACCTGACGAAGCAAGAAAACAGCTGCAAACTGCATGCTCAATATCAACAATGTCGCTGTGCCAGATTGCTGAAAAATCCAGAAGTTTATTAATTTTACGTCGCAAAGAACCGTATTTTGTCAGTTGCGTGAATCCGGTTGCCATTAGTTCAAAACAGGTTCCTAAAGGACGCGGAAAAAAGACCATAACGTGCTACCGTTGCGGTGAGGATGGACATATCAGTCAAAATTGCAGCAAAGAGATTGAGAAGAAGAGGTGCTTTGTGAGTGGAATGGACAATCAGCTGGCCCAGTACTGCTATAAAAGGTGTACGAACTCAAAAAAAGTGGAAGGGAAGCCACCCGTTTTTGTGAGAGTGGCTTCCCACAAAATTTAAAACCGCCAACTCTCCGCGTATATGTCAATGGAAGAAAAATAAAAGCATTGTTAGATACTAATTTTAAGTCGGGATATTGTAAACCCAAAAAATGTCAAACATTCAAGCGAAAAGTTTGTTATTATGAATGGAAAGTCAATTGAAGTACAATACCAGACTGTTGTTAATCTTTCTATAAATGATACTACCATCGATTTGGAATGCCTGGTTGCCAACATTTTTTCCGAATATTAAATGCTACTTGATATGGACGCAATACGACTGCTTGGAGGTGTCCAAGTTGGGAGAGACGGTGAAACCATAAAATTTAATGTGGAGCAACTAACTATCGGCGCTACTGCAGTCTCTCAAGGAAAAACGAATGAAGTATCCATGCCTACTGTTCAAAAGCTGATTGATAAAGACTTCGTAGCAGGATCCAAAAATGGCTGCTAGAGTGTGTCTTGGAAATGGCTGATGGAACCACCAACTTTAACAAACAAAATTCTAAACTATCATATCTCTGAAGACGTTAAAAGTGAGTACGCAACGGAAATAAGTGAATGGATAGCTGAAACCGTTTGAAGGAAAATGTAGTAGCATCATTCCGTTGATGGCAGTAATTCAACAAAACAAATTAAAAGTACGTCCGGTGATGGACTACCGTGAGCTGACTCAATTTGTATTCAGTCATACTGCAGATGGCAATGTTTGCAGTACCAAACTTTGCAACTGGAGAAAGTTGGGAGAAAATCTTGACAAACTTAAAAAAAGCGTACCTGCAGATTCGTGTCGACGAAGCATTATGGAATCAAGTTGTGGAATATGAAGGGCAGCGATATTGTCTAACAAGATTGGGGTTTGGTTCAATGTGTCGCTCAGAATAATGATAAAAATCTTAAAAAAGGTATTATCCTTAGACAAAGTTGTCGAGTCTGGGACGGATTCATTTATTGATGACATCATTGTCAATAATAACATAGTATCAGGTTGTAGAGTTCTAGAACTCTTGAAAAAATATGGCTTGGATTCTAAGCTGCCAGAAAAACTTGTCGATGGGCGTGCGAGTGTACAAACAAAACAACCAAGTGCGTTGGAAACGTGACAACATACCCAAAGTTCCTGAAGGAAAAATGACGCGTCGGCAAATCTTTTCTTGGTACGGAAAACTGACTGGACATTTTACAATAGCAAATTGGTTGCACTCTTCGTGCAGCTATCTAAAAAGGGTTTCAAGTAGTTGTGAATGGTACACTTTGGTGAACGATCGTGTTGTTAAATTAGTAAACAGTTTAAATGAAAGACTTACAAAGGAAGATCCCGTTCATGGGTCATGGAACGTAAAAAATACTTCTGAAGCAACAATGTGGTGCGATGCAAGCAGTTTAGCTATTGGCATAGTTCTAGAAGTAGCTGGGGAAATAGTAGAAGACTGCTCGTGGCTGAGAAAACAAAATGATGCGACTCACATTATTCTCGCAGAGTTAGAAGCTGTGATAAAAGGAATCAATCTAGCAACAAAATGGGGATTCGAATGTATTACCATAAAGTGTGACTCGGCTACTATTGTTGACTGGTTGAAATCCTTAATCATCGGTGACAAACCCATTCGAGTACGCGGTCTTAGAGAACCACTTGTCCGTTGCCGGTTGTCGTTAATTGAGGACCTTGTGAAGGAGTGTGGTATACAATTAAAACTTTTCCTGGTTAAGTCAGCAGAAAATAAAGCCGATGCTCTTAGGAGGGTGCCACAGAATTGGCTGCATACAAACCATTCTGCAATGAATTAAATCTTGTACCACCTGATGTGAAGTCGTTTCATAATCTTCATCACTTTGGAGTAAATCAAACCCTTTATTTGATGAAACAGACATATCCGAAGGAGAAAGTTTGTAGAAAAGGCGTTGAATCAATCGTAAAAAGTTGCGAAAGATGTTTATTGGTAGATCCTGCTCCAATCAGATGGGAAGAAGGAAATCTTGAAGTTGGAAAGAGCTGGTACCGTTTAGCTATTCACGTTACCCAATATAAATCAAAGATTTATTTGTCTATTATCGACTGTGGCAAAAGGAGCTAGTTTGCAATTTGGAGGAAGCTACAAAACGAGAAAGAAGCAACAGTGTGTTTCCATCTAGAAGAAATATTTCAAGAAAGACGACCTCCGTGGCAAGCTCTTCTTGACAACAGCAAGACCTTTCGCTCAAAACTCGTTGGTGAATTATGCGCAGAATGGGGAGTGACCATCCTGTTTCGTTGCGCTTATAGGCCATCTGGAAATGGAATGGTTGAACGTCACCATCGCACAATCAAGCGCATGGCAGCAAGAAGTAGCAAAGATCCGTTAAAAACGGTATATTGGTATAACGTGGCTCCCAGAAAAAATGGCAAGAAAACATCGCTTCCCTACAAAGCTATATTTTCATATGAGTGGAAACCACACACAATTTTTGCCAAAACTAACGAGGAAGTTCACCACAACTACACACAAGGACAAGAAGTATTTGTAAAACCACCTGATTCAAAATTTACAAGCGAATGGAATAGAAGAAGAGTCTCAGATGAAGGACGAGGAGTTTTGGTAGAAATCAATGGATTACCGAGACACATGTCGGAGGTCCGTCCAGCTCCCATTGTAGCTGACTTGTCTACGAGAGAACCGGAAGAACCCACCGCGAACAACCTATATCTCAGAAGATCGACGCGAGTGCGGAAATTTCCGGATATGTATGCGGACTTTGTGATTTAGAGATCAAGGGGTGTGATCACATGCAATTATATAAGAAAGGGGTGTGATCACATGCCATTATATGACCATGAATTTGACCATAGCTTAGTGTCAGGTCAGAAGTATGGTCTTCATGATCATCCTGCTACTGGTAACATGTAACCCAGTGCAACCTGTTCCATGTTCTGCTGCCTTGCAGGATTTTACTTTCTAAGCAAAGGCTAGAAGGAGTGTTCTTCCTGTCATCAGTACTATCTTATATCAGTCATGCCTATAGTAATTTTTTTTTTGTTTCATATAGCTGGAGGTGCCTTAGTTACTGTATTAGCTCACCTGTAATCTAAGTTATAGGTATGTTTGTGTTCTGTCTGAACCTCTAGCGCGGTGTTCGCTCACCCGTAAGTTACTTTATGTTCTTTATGTATGTTTGTGTTCTGTCTGAACCTCTGGCGCGGTGTTCGCTCACCCGTAAGTTACTTTATGTTTTTTATGTATGTTTGTGTTCTGTCTGAACCTCTGGCGCGGTGTTGACTCACCCGTAAGTTGATTTATGTTTGTTTGTGTTCTGTTTATACTCTAATGCAGCGTGAGCTCAGTAACTAACTACTTACTCCAACTACAAAAGCTACACTCACCTTAGACTCCTGTATTTTGGTAGATGCAGTGTTTTTCCTAATGCGCTTCCAAAATATCATGCCTGGTTTTCTCAAAGTGCTGTTGCGGGAAGTAACTCCTTTTAACTTCTCAGGTCAGGATAATCAAGATCAATCTTGCTACTGGTATCACGTAACCCAGTACCACCTGCCACAAGCCCTGCTGCCTTGCAGAGTGTGCTCTTTTTATGCAAAGGCTAGGAGAAATAAACTCCGACTAAAAATTCCCCTGCCTTGGGGCTCTTGGTTGAGTAAAGGCTAGAGATGGTGTCTCGACAAAAATACTCATCTTGGGCAGATGTTAACTGCATCCAGCTACTGTCTTGTAAAAGGCCTCCTAGGCAAAGACTTTAGGGGTGAGCAGAAAAATTCTGCTAACCAGCCTCGAACCCCTTCTTCATCTATTAATATATCTTTTACAAATATTCGCGGTCTACGAAGTAACTTTTCATCAGTTGAGTCTTAACTCATGCAAAATTCACCAGACTAGCTTGCACTCAGTGAAACAAATTTAAATTCTGCAATTCCTTCTTCAGATGTCAGTGTTGATAGGTACTATTCTTTGATTCGTGAAGACTCAAATAGTCACATGCTAGGTTTAGGGGTATACATACGCATTAATTCCCCTATTTGTCGTAAAATCAGGTTCAAATCCTTTGAACATTCTTTTATATGCTTTAGCCTAGCACCTCTTCACTCTATCACCTTTTTCTTTGTTCTTTAACGTTCTCCTTCTTCCCATGATTGCACTCTTTTAAATGTTATCTCTGATCAAATTGACCATGCCCTCTCTCTTTACTCCTCTGCCAATATTGTTGTTGTTGGTGATTTTAATGCCCATCACACTGAATGGCTTGGCTCTAACACCACTAATTCTGCGGGCACTAAAGCCTTTAACTTCTGCTTTTCTCAATCTCTTACTCAGATAGTTAACTTTGTGACTCGTTTTCCTGACAACCCTAATCATTTACCTTTACTCCTTGACTTATGTCTTGTCTCTGACCCTAGCTTATGTTCAGTTTGTTCCTTTTCTCCCTTAGGAGGTTCTGACCATGCAATGATCTCTATAAATCTTTCTTCTCGTACTTCTTTTTTGGGCTCACCTTATCATCGCACCACCTACTACTAACCTAAAGCTGTCTAGGATTCCTTTCGTGATTTTCTTCGTGATGGTCCTTGGGCTGATGTTTTTTCTCTCTCAGCTGACAAATGCGCCTCCTACGTAACCTCTTGGATTCGGGCTGGAATGGAAGCTTTTATTCCTTCTCGTCGGTTTCAAGTCAAGCCTCATTCTACTCCATGGTTTTCTCCTTCTTGTGCTGCTGCTATATCCAATCGTAATCATTTTTTTCATTTTTTTCAAAAGAACAACTCTCTTGAGAACAAACGGCTATTTATTATTGCAAGAAATCAATGTAAAAAGGTGCTTTCTGATGCTAAACTCCATTATTCCCAGTTCACTAAATCTCGCATCTTATCGCAGAAGTTAGGCTCTAAAGACTTTTGAAAAATCTTTAACAGCATTATTAACAAGGGTAGATCTAACATTCCATCTCTCATTCATGGGACTGATTTTATTACCTCTTGTTGGAAAATGACATCTGTGGTTCCAATATTCAAAAACTCTGGAGAAAATTCTAACCCCTCCAATTATCGTCCGATCAGTCTTCTTTCTGTTATTAGCAAAGTCTTTGAGTCTTTGATCAACAAATTCCTCACATCTCATCTTGAGTCAAATAAACTACTGTCAGACAATCAGTACGGTTTTCGATCCTCTCGCTCTACGGCCGACTTGCTAACTGCTGTAACTGAAAGATTTTATCGTGCATTAGATGGAGGCGGTGAGGCTAGGGCTATTGCTCTCGATATATCTAAAGCTTTCGACAAAGTTTGGCATGCTGGTTTTCTCCATAAGCTTGCTTCATATGGTGTGTCTGGGAAAGTTTTTGAGATTATCAAATCATTTCTTTCTAATCGGTTTATTAAAGTCATCCTTGAAGGCCAACACTCTTCTTTATTTCCAGTAGCTTCTGGGGTTCCCCAAGGTTCCATCCTGGCCCTGTTTTGTTTCTTATCTACATAAACAATCTTCCTGACAACCTCTCATCTAAAGTAGCTCTTTTTGCTGATGACTCAACTTTATACTCCTGTCCTGACAAAAAGTCTTCTCTTTTCGATCGCCTAGAACAAGCAGCTCATCTTGAATCCGATCTCACTTCAGTAATAGATTAGGGTTCACAGTGGCTTGTTAATTTCAACTCTAAAAAACACAATTGCTTACTGCAAACAACTATCGTAATATGGTCAACATTCCTATATTAATGAATGGCAATCCTCTTACTGAGTCGTTCTCTTTACGTCTTCTTGGATTATCGCTTACTACTGACCTTTCATGGAAACCATATATACAATCGATTGCTAAATTAGCTTCTGCTAAGGTTGCTTCTCTTTATCGTGCTCGCCTTTTTCTTACTTCTGATTCCATTCTCTACCTCTACAAATCTCTTATTCGTCCCTGTATGGAATACTGTTGTCATATTTTGGCTGGTTCTTCTAACGATTCACTTTCTCTTCTTGATAAGGTCCAAAAACGCATTGTAAATGTTGTTGGACCTGGACTATCTGCTAAGCTTGAACTTCTCTTCCATCGTCGTAAAGTTGCATCTCTTTATCTTTTCTGCAAATACTATCATGGTCACTGCTCAAAGGAGTTATCATCTCTAGTTCCATCAACTAAAATTCATTCTCGTTTTACTCGTCATTAAGCTAAGTCTCATTCGTTTTCTGTATCTGTCCCTGCATGCTCTAAAAACTTTTATTCATCTAGTTTTTTTCCCCGCACTTCAATCCTTTAGAACTCTCTCCCATCTTCATGTTTTCCTGTATCATACAACCTTCAACTTTTCAAGTCTTCTGTCAACCGTTTCTTTGCTCTATAACTCTGTTCTTTTTTCTCCTAGTAACTCCCAACTTAATAGTGATTGCTTGCAGCCTTGTTGGGAGTAAATGCAAATAAAAAAAAAAAGGGGTGTTGTAATTAGTGTAAATAATTGTATTGTATATAAACTATTAACGTATTGCGTCCGAAGGAATATTGTTGGCGCATCGTTTATATTATATTGTACATAACGTTTATACTGTTTATTATACTCTCGGGGGTATTTTGTAAATATATAAATATTGAGTAAAGATATTCAGAAGACAGTAAGAAAAAAAAAATATATTTTATTATTACAATAAACATTCGTTGCAATAATTCTTCCTTTTCAACATTGGCTAGCCATATAAGTTGACGCAAACTTACCGAATACAAAGAGACGGAGTTGTCTTCAATCAAATCTTCAATATCTGAACAGCTTGTAGGCTTCAAAACTTTCAACTGCAAACTAATAGAGTCTTTCCAACATCCGCGGTGGAGGTTTTCTTGCTATTGTTGAGTTGCAATAGCAAGAAAACTTCCAAAAACCCTTCAAAAAATTCTTTAAAAGTAAAATAATTGCTTAAAAGGAAACGCACTAGGCCGGGTGAATAAAAAAAAGCACTTACTTTTAGTCAGCGTTTTTTGAGTAATTATTCAGCTTGACGGTAATAAAAAATTCAGCAACTCGCTCTAACTGTTGTATTCACGTAAAGTTAAGCAATTTACTCCAAAAAAGCTGAGTAATTTTTCAGCTTTACGTAAATTAAAGTTTCAACAAAACTTCTGAAGTTTTTATTCACGTAAAAATGTTTTACATGTTCTGAAGGTTTTATTGACGTAATAAAAGTTTCACCAAAACTTCTGAAGACTTTATTCACGTAAAGCTGACCAATTACTGAGTAAAAGCAATTGTTTACCCGGCTCTTTTTCATTCTCTTCAGAAAAGAGTCCTTAATTTTTCCTTTTTCTTTAGCAATCACCATAATGTTTTGTTTCTGACTTCCATTAGGTGTGTCTGCCAGGAAGTCTTGAATTAGACAATTATTTTTTTCGGTCATTTATACACTAAATTTTTGAAATTAAATCTTTGAAAAACCTGAAGCTAGAATGAAGATCTATAATCTTTCATTCAGAAATCCAAAATATTATTATTACTTTTTTAAACTAACTTACTCTAAACAAGGCTACAAGCAATCACTATACGTTAAGAGTTACTTCAAAACTAAAAATAGAATTAAAGTGCTAGGAAATGGTTGGCAGAAGACGTGAGGTTTGTTGAGAGATGTATGAATCAGGAAAACATAAAGATGGGAGAGAGTGAACAAAACATCGAAGTGAGGATAAAAAATTAAGACAAATAAAAATTTTTAGAGCATAAAACTACAAAAGTAAAAAGATGCAAAATTAGTTGAATGAAAAGCCATTCGAGAACAAGTTGATTGAATTTATAGAAATTCTATAGAGGTGATTTGTAGAAGGAGTGGATGGAATCATAAATTAGATAATAGCAAGCACGATAAAGAGAAGCAACCTTAGCAGAGACTAACTTTGAAACGAATAATGTATATATGGTTTCCATATTAGGTCAGTAGTGAATAATGATTCAAGGAGACGTAAAGTATAATATAAGAATTTAACAATATTGCAGTTTTTTGCAAAGAATAATTAAGTTGGAGTTAAAATTCAAAATACACTGAAAGTCTCCTAAACTTTGAAAGCCCCTAGCTTCAAAACAGTTTCAAATAAAAAGAAATATTGGCGGGGCAAGAAGAAGACTTATTTAGCCTTATCACCGAGCCACATTCTCACGTATTTACAAAAACCGTAATATTTAAATATCTATAGTTAACAAACTATTTATTAAAAAAAGAAAAACATAAAAGTAAAATAGATAAAAATTCGTTGTCATTTAAAGAAAAAATTAAAAAAATCAATAAAAAGAATCAAAATTTGAAGAAAGAGTAAGATCAAGTGAAAAAAAATAAATGAATTAATAAGATATTATCATTTGCTTAAAACTTAAAAGTTTAAACTAAGATTTAAAAATAAAAAGTGAAAAAAAAAAAAAAAAGTATACCATAGAAATAAAAAAAATAAATTAGTATACTTCATAGAAATAACGTAAATAAATTAGCAAACGTCATAGAAGTAATACCATAATTAAGGTAATGAAAAAATAATATTGATACACTCAGTGACATAATTTTTGTATTAATAATTTTTTGTATTTGAGTTTTATTTTAAAAAAACATTTAAAATCAGATATATTAAAATCCATGAGTAAGAATGCCTGTTTTGAATCATTTTTAAATTGTTCTATACTAGTTTTATGTGTATTTACAATCTTGGGAAACATTTTCCACAAGTAAGGTCCACGATAAAGAACTGAATATGAAGTTAGTTTTGAATTATATTTTGGGACAACAAAGTTGTTATTTGAAAATTTTGTTGGATATTTGTGAACTATTTTCTCAAAATAGGATTGAAATACTTTAGGAGATAATCCTATATTTGTTTTATACATGAACATTAAAACTTGGTGTTAGTTGATTTTATATATATTTAGTGCTCCAAGTATACACAGAAGAGGCTCACAAGGTACAGTTCTGTCAGCTCCAAATATTGTTCTGCACGCGTGTTTTTGTTTGCAGTACAGTTTTTTAATTTTGTATGGTTTGTACTTGCCCATGCAATATTGCAATAAATTAAGTAACAATGAATAAAAGAGAAATATAAACTTTTTAAAGAATTATTGTATAGAAATGGTTTAGCCCTATATATCATTGCTAAATTTTTTGATATTTTATTTTCAATACATTTTATGTGTAAATTCCAACGTAAATGTTCATCTAAGATTACGCCTAGAAAGTTTACTGAGTTTTCTCTTTTAATGTTAGTGTTATTGATTATTAAATTAGGCAATTTGATGGGAATATTTTTTGAATTATTCACTTTGTGGAACAAAATAAATTTAGCTTTATCCACATTCAGAGAAAGTTTATTACTTTTAAACCACTCATTAACTTTCGATAATTGTTCGTTTGTTGTTGTAAATAGTGTACTGATATCTCTGTGGGAATAAAAAAGATTGGAGTCATCTGCAAAAAGAATACAATTTAATAGGTCTGTTGCTAAATTTAAATCATTAATGTACACTAGGAACAACTGAGGTCCTAAAATAGAGCCCTGGGGAACCCCACAAGTTAAAGCAGACAGCAATGTTTGCTTTTGTTCATACACTATAAATTGTTTTCTATCGGTCAAATAACTTTTGAACCAAAGTAAATTGTTATTTCTTACTCCATAGTGTTCAAGTCTTTTTATTAGTATGTTATTATTAACGGTATCGAAAGCTTTTGAAAGATCAATGAAAACTCCTAAGGTAAAGTAGTTACTACTGAATGCATTTGATATTTTATTTAGTAGTTCAATCACTGCATGTTCCGTTGAATTTTTTTTTTGAAACCAAATTGTTTTGAACACAACATGTCGTTTTCTGATAAGCGATTAAAAAGCCTATTGTACATTATTCTCTCAAGTAGTTTAGAAAAACAAGGTAAAACACATATAGGCCTTTAATTAGAAATATTTGAGTCATCTCCGGACTTAAATATTGGCAATTTTTAGCTTTTCAGGGACAATACCTGTTTAAAATGATAGATTAAATATGTGAAATAACGAGGGTTCTATTATATTATATACTGATTTTACAACATTGACGTTACCCAGTGGGCACACGACGTTATTTCGACGTTGATTTACAGTTGATTTTTAGTCGCGACGCCGTATAACCAAAAATCAATGTTGTATCAACGTTGAAAAATTTGTTTAAAACTATCAAATAAAATCGACGTTGATTCCACGTTATTTCAACGTCTATATTACGGTCTATATTCGATCGTTCGTAATTGCAATATGATAAGTAAAATACGCATGCGTGACTTAAATTTTTTTTATCAACATAGTAAAGATTTAACAAGTAACTTATTAGCCCAATAAAAACAAGTAAAGTCACACATGCTAATAAATTAGGTCATCTGTTGCCTTTTTATAAGGTTTTGAATTTGACAATTTAACAATAATACATGGCTTAACTTGTGATGCAGTTAGTTAGGTAAATATTAAATGGATATTTCTTTATGACCGTATTATTTCATGAGTGTGGATTACATGTAGAGACTACTTGATATATTATATAAATATAAAATATATATTAGATATGTTTTTCTTATTTATATAATACATATATATATATATATATATATATATATATATATATATATATATATATATATATATATATATATATATATATATATATATATATATATATATATATATATATATATAGTATATATACTTATATTATATATGTATATATTCATGTATAGTGTATGTATATATTATATATGCATACTATATATATATGTATATATATATATAATATATATATATATATATATATATATATATATATATATATATATATATATATAATATGCATATATAATATATACATACACTATATATGTATATATACATACATAATATAAATATATATAATCGATGATGTTTTACAAAATAATGATTTATCAAGCTTTTTTACCAATCCATGTGATTTAAAGAGTTTAAATATTTTATATATTAAAAAATTTTTATTAAATTTTTAAAGATTTTTCTTGTAAAGTTGTATAAAAAAGAATTTGTGAATGCTTCTTTAGTCCATAATATTGGTAGAAAGTTCAACATAAAAATTTAGCAAATTTTAGCAACTGTATAATGTATCATAACGTACAGTTTAAAGTTGTATTTTTCTGTTAGCTATTTTACATGAACAAATTTTTAATATATAAGTATTTTTTCTATTATAATTTCTGCTATACTTTTCCAGTTGAAAAAGTATAGTAGGGCATGCAAAATGTTCATTCGAGCTGTTTGGATAGAAAATACAGAGAAATAAAGAAATAAAAATTCGATTGATAATTTTTTGTGCTGCTCGTCATCTTTAAATGTAATAAATTGTTTCAATGAAATGCATAAACCGCATCTAACTAATACAGATTTACGCTGCTCAAAATTTAATGTCATGGAGATAATGTAATTTTTTTTTTATATAAACCTTAAGTCATTACTTTTTTTCCTTGTTTTTTTAACATGCTTTCATTCTGTATATGTTGTTTTCAGTGTTTAGATATATTCTTTATTATATATTCTTTATTATATAATGTATTTAAAACATTTTTAAATTGAATGAATATTCTTAGATCATGAGTTGTGATAAATTTAAATTTGCCACTACTAGTGATACTCAGATAGAATCAGATTCAGAAAATGGTAACTATTTTAAAAGATACTTAATTCAAGTATTATTATTTATATTTTGATATTAATTATTATAGGAGCCACTACCATGCTTATGCAAGAGAAAACATAATAACCAACAGAATAGTAAGTAAGTACCTACTCCTGTAACACAAAAAAAGAAACAAAAAACATTTTTTATGCATACTCCACATACTGTAGCTCAAGGTATTAATTGTCTGTCTGCAAGTTGATTTAGGAAGAAAAGATTCTGAACATTTTTTTCTATGCTTCAGTGATTTACACATTTCTTTGGTTGCTAAATTAGTACATTTTATTTAATTTATGAATAATGTTTTATTTTATAAATTTTTTGTTCTTGTGTTTCAACACTTTTAGAAATTAATTAATGTTTGGTTCTTTTGTCTTTCTGATATATCTCTATTGTTAGAAAGAGATGTTAGTAAAAACTCTTTCCAGTAATTAAAGTAATATCATGACAAATAGTTCTGAAGTTCTATGGATGAACTTTCAGCAGTAATTTAATGATTATGATAACAGTTTAAATGATTCTTGGGTGAGGTCAGAAGTGATAGGTTGTTTCAAACCATGACTTTTCGCAGTTTTTTTTTTTATTGTTTTTTGATTAAGTATTTATTAATAACTTAGCCTAAGTTAATCTGCTTGTAACTTTTTATAAATGTACTATGAAAATAATGTGGTGTAATTATTTTCTTAAACCTTTAGGTTAACAAACTTTCTAAAATTGGAGGTAAAACCATTAAGACAAATACAAATACATGTGATGCAAAGGTTTGTTAAAAGTAGTTTTAAATAAAAAATCTTTTGAATCTTTTTTATAGTTTGTTTTAAACTTGTGTTAAAATCTGTGTAGCATATATTTTTAAAAGTTTGACGAATTCTAATCAGACATAAAATGAATCTTTTTTTTTTATGTCTGATTATAATTTTTTTTGTAACTGTTTTCTCTTACTTTTGTATTTCCTTGAGCTAAAGAACAACCTTAAAGTACAAAGGTTGATTTGAAATGCATACTTAACCTTTTTTTTTACTCTATATATACATACATATATATGTACATAAATAAACATACATATATATGTATGTGTATATACATACATGTGCTTATATGAATATATTATATATATATATATATATATATATATATATATATATATATATATATATATATATATATATATATATATATGTGTATATATATATATATATATATATAATATTATATACAATATATATAATATTATATATATATATATATATATATATATGCATATATATATATATATATATATGTATATATATATATTTATATATATATATATATATATATATATATATATATATATATATATATATATATATATATATATATATATATATATATATATATATATATATATATATATATAATATTAATAGTGCAATTTAAAGTTTTTTCTTTTATTTATAAAGTTGTACTTGATAAAAACAAATAAATAAAGATGAACATTTTGAATATTTATTGATTATTATGATAAATTATATAAATACAGTCGTGTGACAATTTATTATGGCCACCCACAATTTTTCAAAATTATCAAGTTTCAAAGTCTATTATTTTAGTATTTTTATGTGATTTATGTACTCAAAGTAACTTTTATTTAAGAAATGGGTATTTTTTTTGACAAATAAAAACATTTAACATATTGTTTATTATTTTATTATTAAAATATTATTAAATAAATTTTATTATTCAAATTAAATAAATTTTATTATTCAAATATTACTGCAAATATATTCAAGATCAATATTTGGTGATTCCTCCTTTGCCTCTATAATTGCAGGAACCCTTTTTGGCATACTTTTAATGCATTTTTGAGCCATTTCCTTCAATTCTTTATTATAGTTTCAATGTTGAATAATTCTTTCTATTAAATACACTTTATTTGTAATAATTTTTTCAGATATTTGCTTCTTTAGGAGCGCCCAAACATTTTCTATAGGATTTAGGTCAGAAGAGTTTCCTGGCCAATCACGTAATGGAATATTTTGTTGTGATAGATATTTTTTAACTGATTTAGCTGTGCAACATGGTCATGCCCTGTCCTGCATGAAGGCTTTTTTTTCACCTGGACTAAACTATTCTGCCAATTGTGACAACAATCTTTGTTCCAGCATTTTTATATTGTAACTGTAACATTTTTCATTCTGCAATATAGAACCTTCCTATTTCCTTTACACATTTCATTGATCAGATCATCACAGAGGTGGGGTGTTTAACAGTTTGCATGATGCAGTCCAATAAGTATTTTTTCCCTTTTTTCTTTTTAAAACTTAAAAGTACTCTCGCCGTTAAAGCATACCTTAAAATATTATACAAGGATTGTTAAGTGAATATTGAATGAATATTTAAAGTTTGGTGTAAGAAAGTGGATATTTTAAATTCATCTAAATTAATTTTACTAATTACCAATCATATGTTAAATTCCTATACTTTTTTGTCCACTCAAGCTTTTTTTGTACAATTTTTGGTGTCAGTTTAGGCTTCTTAGCTGGACGTTGTGAAATGTAACTAAGATTGTGTAGGCAATGTTGGACCGTTCTCTTCAACATTTTGACTCCAGATTGGCCCAGCTTATTAGTTATTTCGTTGTTGATGGCCCGTCTATTTTCTAGAACAATCTTGGTAAGTATTCATTTCCTGCATGGTGTTAGGATTCTCTTCTTTCCACATTTACCAACCCTCTTTGGCATCAAGTTCTCCATATTAGCATTTTTGTGTGTATATTTTGTACAGATACCCGCGAAATACCATATTTTCTGGCTATTTTTCATTGAGAATGATCAGTATTTATTAAAAGTGCCCTGATTTCAGCAATTTTTTGTGACAAGTTTTTTTTTTCCCTCATAACTAAAATAAGATATCACATATCAGTACTACAGTTAAGAATTTGCTTTGGTACTCATAACTTTAAAAATATCAAACTAAATACAACTATTTTTAATTTAAAATAAAAAGAAATATTCAAGAAATTTTTACTGATTTAAATAAGTAATATGGCGATAACCTAATAAAAGAATTCAAAACTCTGGTAATAAAACTTAACAAGTGTACAGCAAAAAGATTATAATTAAGATGACATCATACAAAATGGCTGTCAAAAGTGACAGTGTTGCCAGTAGCAAAAAAAAAAGCATCGATTTTATAAGTTAAAACTTTATTTTAAACAGAAGATTAACTTTCAATAATGAATTTTTACTCTTCATATGAAAAAAATGAGATTAAATTTCAAAATGATCAAAACTCATAGGTGGCCATAATAAATTGTCACACGACTGTATATATAAAGTATAAATATTTTGCAAAAACACTTTTATTTGCAATAACTGCTTCATTGCATTGTGGCATGCTTGCAATTTATTTTTTATAGTATCAACTCTGGGTTATTATGCTAGATCTTGATAATCTCTTCTATAAGATCTTGCTTATTAGTAAGATTTTTTTTTTCCAATCTCTTGCTTTACTATTTCCCAAATATTTTCTATGGGGTTAAGATCATGCGAGTTGTCTGGCTATAGCAATACATCAACTAAGCCATAACAGTTTTTATTGTGTGGCAAGTTGCACCATCTTGCATAAATATAAGATTTTTGACATTATTTTTAAATTTTTTTGTCAATTTTTGACATTTTCGGCTGGACATCAATCCCTCTTCTTTTAGCCTTCTACAAATGGTCTGGTCTGACACAACAATTACAGCTTCATGGATAAGCTTAGTGGCTTTTTTTCTCTTTTCCAGGCAGATATTTCTGATTATACTGTCCGCTCTTGGTGTTTTCTTGCGTTTAGAAGGTGGTCTCCTTGGACCAAACTCTTCCCCTGTATCAATTCTTTTTCTTACTTGCATTACGGTTTGGTAAGAAACCTTTGCCGTTTGTGCAGTTTTTCATTGAGAATAATTTGTATTTTGTAAAAGACATGTTTATCAATTTTTAATGTAACTATAATAATAATAACAATGTATAATGCAGGTTGTTAACCAGCAGTTTGTTAATGGTTTATAATTAAAATTTAATATGGCTGGCGGTAAAGGTAAAGAGAAGTTTAAAGGAACAAACATTAGGTATTTACTTGTAAGTTAAGTGTAAAATTATATATTTTTAAAAAATTACAGTTCGTTTTTTTAATGCTAATTTATTTTTTTAACTTTTTGATGTATTTGATGTAAATTACTCAGGCAATACCTTTTTCATAGAGAGCGTTTTGTCAATTAAAGTGACTGCTACAGTTGCCGAAATAAGAAAAGGAATAATGACTTTAATAAAATACGCGCTCGACAGATCAAATGGTGGTGGTTGGCGCGTAAAAGGCGATTCACCCGATGTATAATATTCATACTTTTTTCTAGTTGTTCTGGAACTATTGATAATAGTTATTATTGATAAATTGATAAATATATTACTGATAAATAAAACTTTTTTTTTTCAAACATTTTACTTTATTTGCATTGTATATAAAGTCCGTTGAAGCAATTTAGTTGTATCTGATTAATTTACGTGAAATATAATATCCTCTGCGCAAATTATTGCTTTTTTATTGTATTATTTTATTGCAATTAAAGTTGAGATAATTTTTTAGTTAATTGGATTTAACCAAAATAAAAAACAAAAATCAACGTTGAATTTTTTTTTTTTTTTAATTTTTTTTATTTGCATTCACTCCCAACAAGGCTGCAAGCAACCACTATTAAGTTGGGAGTTACTAGGAAAAAAAAGGAACAGAGTTATAGAGCAAGGAAACGGTTGACAGAAGACTTAAAAAGTTGAAGGTTGTATGAGTCAGGAAAACATGAAGATGGGAGAGAGTTCCAAAGAATTGAAGTGCGGGGAAAAAAACTAGATGAATAAAAGTTTTTAGAGCATGCAGGGACAGATACAGAAAACGAATGAGACTTAGCTGAATGACGAGTAAAACGAGAATGAATTTTAGTTGATGGAACTAGAGATGATAACTCCTTTGAGCAGTGACCATGAAAGTATCTGTAGAAAAGAGAAAGAAATGCAACTTTACGACGATGGGAAAGAGGTTCAAGCTTAGCAGATAGTCCAGGTCCAACAACATTTACAATGCGTTTTTGGACCTTGTCAAGAAGAGAGAGTGAATCGTTAGAAGAACCAGCCCAAATATGACAACAGTATTCCATACAGGGACGAATAAGAGATTTGTAGAGGTAGAGAATGGAATCAGAAGTAAGAAAATGGCGAGCACCATAAAGAGAAGCAACCTTAGCAGAAGCCAATTTAGCAATCGATTGTATATATGGTTTCCATGAAAGGTCAGTAGTAAGCGATAATCCAAGAAGACGTAAAGAGGATGACTCAGTAAGAGGATTGCCATTCATTAATATAGGAATGTTGACCATATTACGGTAGTTGTTTGCAGTAAGCAATTGGGTTTTTTTAGAGTTGAAATTCACAAGCCACTGTGAACCCCAATCTATTACTGAAGTGAGATCAGATTCAAGATGAGCTGCTTGTTCTAGGCGATCGAAAAGAGAAGACTTTTTGTCAAGACAGGAGTATAAAGTTGAGTCATCAGCAAAAAGAGCTACTTTTGATGAAAGGTTGTCAGGAAGATCGTTTATGTAGATAAGAAACAAAACAGGGCCCAGGATGGAACCTTGGGGAACCCCAGAAGTTACTGGAAATAAAGAAGAGTGTTGGCCTTCAAGGATGACTTTAATAAACCGATTAGAAAGAAATGATTTGATTATCTCAAAAACTTTCCCAGAAACACCATAAGAAGCAAGCTTATGGAGAAGACCAGCATGCCAAACTTTGTCGAAAGCTTTAGATATGTCGAGAGCAATAGCCCTAGCCTCACCGCCTCCATCTAATGCACGATAAAATCTTTCAGTTACAGCAGTTAGCAAGTAGGCCGTAGAGCGAGAGGATCGAAAACCGTGTTGATTGTCTGACAGTAGTTTATTTGACTCAAGATGAGATGTGAGGAATTTGTTGATCAAAGACTCTAAGACCTTGCTAATAACAGAAAGAAGACTGATTGGACGATAATTAGAGGGGTCAGAATTTTCTCCAGAGTTTTTGAATATTGGAACCACAGATGCCATTTTCCAACAAGCAGGAAAACAAGACTCATTCAAACACTTGTTAAATAGTTTAGAGAGAATTGAAGAAAGTTCTGGAGAACAATTCTGCAAGACTGTGACAGGAATGTTGTCTGGACCACAAGCTGTAGACAAGTTTAATTGAGATATGACTTTAGCAACAGAAGCCGGAGTGATTTGAATGTCTAACAATGGGTCAACCTGTTTGACTGGAATGGAAGGAAGAGAATGTCCATAAGATTTAAGAGTGGAATTAGAAGAAAAGTTCTTTGCAAATAGTTCTGCCTTATCCTTGGGAGAGGTAATAAGATCAGTCCCATGAATGAGTGATGGAATGCTAGATCTACCCTTGTTAATAATGCTTCCAAAAGTCTTTAGAGCCTAACTTCTGCGATAAGATGCGAGATTTAGTGAACTGAGAATAATGGAGTTTAGCATCAGAAAGCACCTTTTTACATCGATTTTTTGCAATAATAAATAGCCGTTTGTTCTCAAGAGAGTTGTTCTTTTGAAAAAATGAAAAAAATGGTTACGATTGGATATAGCAGTCGCACAAGAAGGAAAAAACCATGGGGTAGAATGAGGCTTGACTTGAAACCGACGAGAAGGAATAAAAGCTTCCATTCCAGCCTGAATCCAGGAGGTTACGTAGGAGGCGCATTTGTCAGCTGAGAGAGAAAAAACATCAGCCCAAGGACCATCACGAAGAAAATCACGAAAAGAATCCCAGTCAGCTTTAGGTTAGTAGTAGGTGGTGCGATGATAAGGTGAGCCCAAAAAAGAAGTACGAGAAGAAAGATTTATAGAGATCATTGCATGGTCAGAACCACCTAAGGGAGAAAAGGGAGAAACTGAACATAAGCTAGGGTCAGAGACAAGACATAAGTCAAGGAGTGAAGGTAAATGACTAGGGTTGTCTGGAAAACGAGTCACAAAGTTAACTATCTGAGTAAGAGATTGAGAAACGCAGAAGTTAAAGGCTTTAGTGCCAGCAGGAGCAGTGGTGTTAGAGCCAAGCCATTCAGTGTGATGGGCATTAAAATCACCAACAACAACAATATTGGCAGAGGGGTAAAGAGAGAGGGCATGGTCAATTTGATCAGAGATAATACCTAAAAGAGTGCAATCATGGGAAGAAGGAGAACGATAAAGAACGAAGAGAAAGGTGATAGAGTGAAGAGGTGCTAGGCGAAAGCACATAAAAGAATGGTCAAAGGATTCGAACCTGATTTCACGACAAATAGGGGAATTAATGCGTATGTATACCCCTAAACCTAGCATGTGACTATTGGAGTCTTTACGAATCAAAGGATAGTACCCATCAACACTGACATCTGAAGAAGGAATTGCAGAACTTAAATTTGTTTCACTGCGTGCAAGCAAGTCTAGTGAATTTTGCAGGAGGTAAGACTCAACTGATGGAAAGTTGCTTCGTAGACCGCGAATATTTGTAAAAGATATATTAAAATATTTAGGTGGTGGGGATGGTTTTTTAGGTTTTAAATTTTTGGTTACTTTGGTCATGATTTGGGTTTATTGAGAACTTGATTCATAGATAGAGCACAGCCTCCTAATCAATGAGCTATGCAGTTGTCTCAGTCCTGTTAATTAATCCTAAGCCGTGACATAGGACTCCTTATGTGGCCTTGACAATGCACACCAAAAGCATTAACAGGGGCACCATCGATGCGCAACATGACACTGTTAATACTCTGATATTTTGCAACTGTTGATGGAATCAGCCTCTCTGAGAGCTACCACAGAGTTCGGGAAACCTTACTACCAGCCGGCCTCAGAACCATTAAACTGAGTTTTAGAGCTGTACTCTCATATGGAGATAACAGGAAGAGTTGCATAGCCATTATCATAGAGGCATAAGCAAAATTCTATGAGTGGAGTCAAGGAGATCCAGCATTCATCATCCTAGGCAGGAAACAATGTAACACAGGTTACATCTACGCCAGCCTAATAGATGAAGAAGGGGTTCGAGGCTGGTTAGCAGAATTTTTCTGCTTACCCCTAAAGTCTTTGCCTAGGAGGCCTTCTACAAGACAGTAGCAGGATGCAGTTAACATCTGCCCAAGATGAGTATTTTTATCGAGACACCATCTCTAGCCTTTACTCAACCAAGAGCCCCAAGGCAGGGGATGTTTAGCTGGATGCAGTTAACATCTGCCCAAGATGAGTGTTTTTATCGAGACACGATCTCTAGCCTTTACTCAACCAAGAGCCCCAAGGCAGGGGAATTTTTAGTCGGAGTTTATTTCTCCTAGCCTTTGCATAAAAAGAGCACACTCTGCAAGGCAGCAGGGCTTGTGGCAGGTGGTACTGGGTTACGTGATACCAGTAGCAAGATTGATCTCGATTATCCTGACCTGACCTGGAGTAGTTAAAAGGAGCTACTTCCGCAACAGTACTTTGAGAAAACCAGGCATGACATTTTGGAAGTGTATAAGGAAAAACACTGCATCTAACAAAATACAGGAGTCTAAGGTGAGTGTACGTTTTGTAGTTGGAGTAAGTAGTTAGTTACTGAGCTCACGCTGCATTAGAGTATAAACAGAACACAAACAAACATAAATCAACTTACGGGTGAGTCAACACCGCGCCAGAGGTTCAGACAGAACACAAACATACATGAAAAACATAAAGTAACTTACGGGTGAGCGAACACCGCGCCAGAGGTTCAGACAGAACACAAACATACATAAAAAAAAACATAAAAAACATTAACATAAACATAAAGTAACTTACGGGTGAGTGAACACCGCGCTAGAGGTTCAGACAGAACACAAACATACATAAAAAAACATCAAAAACATAAACATAAACATAAACATAAACATAAACATAAAGTAACTTACGGGTGAGCAAACACCGCGCCAGAGGTTCAGACAGAACACAAACATACATATAACGAAGATTACAGGTGAGCTAATACAGTAACTAAGGCACCTCCAACTATATGGGAAAAAAAAAAAAAAAAAAAAATTACTATAGGCATGACTGATATAAGATAGTACTGATGACAGGAAGAACACTCCTTCCAGCCTTTGCTTAGATAGCAAATCCTGCAAGGCAGCAGAACATGGAACTGGTTGCACTGGGTTACATGTTACCAGTAGCAGGATGATCATGAAGACCATACTCCTGACCTGACACCAATACAAACATATTACAAACATATTACAGTTACAAACACCAGTTACAAACATATTACAGAATAAACAGAATCCACTTACAACATAAATTACAGTTAGAACTTAAAAATACAGATAAAGCTCTTAAAAAAAAGAGACTTTCAAATAATATACGTTGTTTTAACGTTGTTCTAACGTCTTATCAACTACGTATCAATCGAATATATCACCTATTCAAAGTTGAAATATGGTTGATATATAGTCGATGAGACGTTAGGTCAACGTTGAAACGACGTAATCATCGACGTTGTTTCAACGTCGTAGTTTTCGACGTCGGATTTTATTTCCAATTCAACCAAATTTCAACGTTGTTTCAACGTGGTAAATGGTCGGTTTGCGACGTTGTTTCAACGTTATTTCAACGTCATTGTGCCTGCTGGGTAATTTTATCAAATCCAGCACTTTTGTTAGTTTTAAGGTAAAAAAAGGCGGTTTGCAATTCAATTAGTTTTAACTTAGGTTCATCCATAACTTTATCGTAATTTTTTAAAAAAGATTCAAATGGTGTTGAATTCGTAGGAAATTTTAATGCCAAATTCGGACCAGCATTAGTAAAGAAGCTGTTTAGTTTTTCAGCGATAATTGATTTATCATAAATTGTGTTTTTATCAATTGTTATTTTTTTTGGAAGAATGTTTCTTGAATAATTATTTTTTCCGATTATTTCTTTAATTACACTCCATGTTTTTTTAGCGTTTCCGGTAGTTTTGCATAATAAAGCATTTTTGAGTTCCTTTTTGTTTTTTCAAATATATTTTTATAACTTTTATATGTCATTTCGTTTTTATAAGTTTTTTTTTTCAAGTACTTATCATATAACTTTTGTTTTCTTTTTGAAGATTTTATTAACCCATTAGGCATCCATGGAGTTAAAACAGTTTTGGTTTTTACAATAATTTTTTTTTCAGGAAATGCTTGATCATATTGCTTACAGAATTGATTTAAAAATAGATCATATGCGTTGTTAACGTCATGTGACTGCAATACCAGATCCCAATCAACGTTGCTCTTAAAAGATTTTGAAATTGTTTTACCGAGTTTTCATTGATCTGTCGCCTAAATGTAATGGATTGAGAAGGTACACCGTTAAATAATATATTATTAGTAACTAGGAATGTTGGGAAATGATCCGATAAGTCAGTTTTGATTATGCCTGTGTAAAGATGGTTATTATGATAGTTATTAGTTATTACATTTTCAAGAAGCGTAGAAGAGTTGTTAGTCACTCTCGTTGGTTTGTTTATTGCCGGAATTAAATTATTTTGAAGAAGAGTGTTTACAAAATTGTTAACATTATTATTAAAAGCATGGTTTTTTAGGTCAATGTTAAAATCCCCAACTAAGTAGGCATGACTTCGGGTTTTATTTATACTTGTTAAGAATGGTTTAAGATGAGTTTTAAATTTTTTTAAGCTAGTAGATGGTGGTCTATATGTGGTATTTTTAATTACTTTTTTTGTGGTTTTATTTATTAATTCAATGTATAATGACTCACAATCTATTTCATTCACACAGAGATCATTACGTAAATTATAAATAATTGAGTTGTGGATAAAAATGCTTACGCCCCCACCAATACCAAAATGACGTGGTTGATGAATTGATTTGTAATTAATTAGTTCAAATTGCGCATTTGTTTCACCACACTTACACCAAGTTTCCGTAAGACAAATAAATTTAAAATTGTGTTTTAATTCATCCAATAAAAATTTGAGATTTTCAAAATTTTTATTTAAACTTTGAATATTAATGTTTAAAATTGAAAAACTATTTTTATTTTTTTGAAGATATTGAGAAGATTCAATAACTGTATAATATTGGCTTTAAGATATTTTATGATTAAAATTATTAGTGTCATCGACGTCACTTAGTAAGACATTTTCATCTAAAAATTTAATTATAAAGTTTTTCTCCATTTTAAAGTAAAGCATATATAGATAAACGTAAAATAGTTAATAAAATAGTTATCAATAGTTAAAAGAATACTAATAAACCCTAACCCTTAGTATTTTGACACCGATTCGGGATTTCTTCTGTTTTCTTAGACACCGTACAATCACCTTATCGTATGATATAAGTGCAAATTTACTGCTCAATTTTCATTTTTTCTCTAAGATCTTTTCTAATTAAGTTCGTTTCAAAGCAAAAATCTTCGTTTATGTAGATATTTTTACGCTTTAATTTAGAAGAATTTTTTAAAATTTCTACCTTATCTTTGTAATCTAACAGCTTAATAATGATTGTGCGTGGTGTTTTTGCGTCTCGGCGTCCACTGCGATGCGCTCGTTTAATTCTCACATTTTCCACTCCTAAAGACTCCTCAAAAAGTTTAATCACTTTTATTTCACTTTCAGACCAAGTTTTATTTTCATTTTCTTTGATGCTATCAATCCTAAGGTTATTTCTTCGTGACCGATCCTCAATTTGTCTAATTTTTTTTTTAAAGTCAATAAACTCATCGCTTTTATGTGCTTCGTTTTGACAAACTCTTTTTTTTCAATAGACTCAATATTATTTTTGACCTTTTTTTTGATGAGTTCCTCGTGAAAATTTAAACTTTCCTTTATATCAAGTACATCCTTTTCCAATCGTTTAATTTTTTCCATGCTGTAATTAATGTTTGTTTCAGCTTTTTGTTGTCGGTCGCTCGTTATTTTTGCGTTCGCACTGAAGAGTTTAAGCATATTTTCTTTTTGTTGTTTTATAAGTAATGCTATATCTTTTTTGTACTCCGCAAACATTTCCTTAAACATTGTTCGAATTTCACAAATGGCTACTGCCATATTTAATAATTGATAAAAAATAAAAATAAAATAAAAAATAAATAAATAAAAAAAAAATCAAAATTAAAATTTTTCTTCGATCAAAAATAAACACGTCTGTTCACCGCAAAAGTAATAGCGGTATTTTTCGATATGTCGATTGCCCTTACTACACCGCCTCCGTCTAATGAACAACACAATTTTTCAGCTAGCAAGTAAGTCATAAAACAAGAAGTACCAAAATACGAATTGATTATAAGAGAGAAAGTTATTAGAATCAAGGTGGGATGTTATAAACTTGTTGATTAAAGTCTAAAAAATTTTTCTGATCATAGATTGATTGGAAAATAGCTAAAGGGTTAAGAACATCTTGTATATTAAGATCCAGTACAATATTATTTCTATTGCTATTTCAACAAACTCATGTTGTAATTTTTATTTAATTATTTATTTCAGGTGACCAAAAAGTCCTTACAGTCTTATCACAGGGCACCAAGAAATAGCATTTTAAAAAAAGTTCACACTTTCTTCCTTAACGATGTTATAAAACTTGCCCAGAGTTGGCGTTATATCATGTAAATGAGTGTAAATGAGTGGCGTTATATCATGTAAATGAGAGTCCTTATCAATAATTACGTCATCTCAGTTTTTTTATTTCAAAGTAAGAAATATTCTTTTGAATCAAAAGAATATTTCAAAGAATATATCAAAATTTGATTCTTACTAAGATTTTTTAAAAATCATTCAGAATTTCTGTTTAAAAGTTACGTCTTGAGTTTTAAGTGGTACAATAACAACATTCTCAGCCAAGTGCAATAACAATATTCTCAGCCAATTTGTCTTATTACCTTTTTTATCTTTTTTTGTTGACATTTTTTCTCCCATCCAATGACATCAACTTCAGTTTCATATGATTTAATGAAAGGAATAAATATACCCACTTTGCTATAAATCAAGGGTTGATGAAAGGAGAAGTTTGGTACTTTGTTACCTATCGTAAAAAAATCTGGTTTACATAATCTTATATAGTCCGTTCTTACACAATCTTAAATATTCTGTTTAATATCCGGTTAGGTTCCTGTGAAATCTGACATTGTAAGAATTTTTTTTCAAAATATTGCAACTTATGGCTTGCAAATCTCTAATGACTTTAGATCTTCATTTTATTCTCAAAACTTTTTAGGGCATAATTTTTTAAAATTCGAAATCAATTGATATTTGTTGTCTAAGACTTTCCTTAGTGTTTGCGAGTTGTGAGTTGTGCCAAACTTTTTTTTCAGTGTTCGACTTAATGCTTACTTAAAATAGAGTGATGCGTTTCTTATATTTGTGTCAACGACACAAAAGTCACATCTGCTTCTTGAAAAAAATACAGAAACATAATGCCTCCATTAAGTTCAATTTATTAGTTGGTTTAACTAATAAGTTGAATTCCTCCATTATGTACACCTGTTTTCAAAGCAGCTGTGTCAGAACATCCAAAACCAATAAAAAAGATACCTTCCAGTATCTTTTTTATTGGTTTTTGATGATCTTTAAATGAATTTTCCTTGAACTTCTTTTAACGTCTTTACTAGATATGCGGATATAATATAACAATATATTTTTAAAATGTCACATCTTGTTGGCAACTAGCATTTGAGAACTTTTTATTTCGGCATCTTTAATTGTTTTGTTTTTTACAGCTTTTTCTTCTGGATCTTAAAACCCTTTTAATTTGTAAAATCAGGTATCACAAACCTATTATTGTTGACACAAATTTTTTAGAAGAAAAATAAACCAAAAAACATTCACAAAATGAAGGTGAGTAGTAAAACAAACCAATTGTTAACCTGGCAATGAATAGCACTACACTCAAAGACTTTTCCAAGCAGCTAAACAAGCCACTAATTACTCTCAACACTAGTATTAAACGTTTTTAATTGACTGGTTATGTTAAGAAGAAGCTTGGCAATGGTTTAAAGAGGTCCAAACTCCTTAACTAATCAAGGCTGCCAAGTGCAGAATTTTTTAAAGTTCAATAAGGTCAATGAGAAAAATCGCTATAGAATTCTCACTGAGTAAGCACACCTTCAGAAACGTGATCAGAAAGATATTAAGAATTAAGATATTTAGGTATTAATTAAGATATAAGTTGTTAAAGATATTAGGGCAAAGTCATGAACTAGGACTAAGAAACACCTAATTTAAGTATCAAAAGATTTGAACCATGTCAAGCTTAAGAGCACTACGCTTCAGAAAACAATGTGGTCTTTCGATAAGATGGAACACCACCATATGCATCCCGTTAGATCTATCAGTTTGTGGCAAAAGAATAACATAATACTAACAGTAAGAACATTTAAATATGATATTATAAAACATTTAAGATTTGTGTAACAAATATTGTTCCCCGTCAATGGAAAATAGTGTATCAAAATATCGCGGATTCAATTTTCTTAAACTTTTTAGTTAATATTACCAGTTTTACAGGTTAAATTAGGTAGATTTTGTTTCTTATTTTTTATAATACCGCATGTAATACTTATACTGTCAAAGTAACATATAATTGGAATCTGAATATTCTTAAAGATTAAAAATTATAATTAGTTCTAACTATAACTAAATGTTCTTTTTTTATTTTTTTCAAAGAACGGTATTAAAAATTTTTGTATTTAATAGAAAAAGTTTATTACGAAATTTAGTTTTATGCGTTTACGTATGAGTATTTTAAGTGGATTTATAAATGAATCAAATATATAGATTGAAATTATTAATTAAATAAATAGATTAAAATGTATTTATAGTTTATGCTAAAACTACATTTTTTTTAAAACGCAAGGCGTTATATATTGATTGAAAGTATTAATTAAATAAATAGATTAAAATGTATTTAAAGTTTATGATAAAACTGCATTTTTTTTTGTAAAATGCAAGGCGTTAACACATTTAAAGTACAAAGCCGTTGCAATACTACAGGTATAATAGTTTTATCTGCCATAAGTATTATATATATATATATATATATATATATATATATATATATATATATATATATATATATATATATATATATATATATATATATATATATATATGCGTTATATAATGTATATACAATATATAAATAATATATAAAATATACATATATATGTATATTTAATATTTCATAAGATGGTTAAGCACCAAATCAGACTTTTTAAAGAAGTTGAAAAAAATTAGTTTATTAAAAAAAATGATTTATGTAGTTTCTTTAAAAATACCGTTACACTAAACTTAAAAAAAGTGCACTGAACAGCAATTACTTTTATTTTGTTTGGTATAGTGGTTTTTGTTGAAAATTTTAACACTTTGCGTCAACCTTTTTGTTGAATAGGCTGGTTTGGTGCTAAGCCATTCATCTATGTTTATGTAAAGAAATAATCAGAAGAACATTTTCATAAATTATATAATTTGGTTTAAGCGATTGCTGTCACGCTTTGTCAGAGGACTTTAGGTGACACTGATCTTTTATTCGTTTTGTCAGACTGATACAATCTGTATTTGTCCTGAATTATTTAAAAATGATACTTTATGATAGCAATTTAAAAACATTTTGAATTACTACAAAAATAAACTTTTTCAAAGAGTTAGTTTCTTAATGATAATACCAAAAAAAATATGTGACATTGTTTGAGAATAACTTATTTTACCATCGTAAAAATTAAAAGTTTTTTATTTAACTTATAATTTAATTTCAATTTTTAATGGAAATTAATAAAACAATTTTAATCACAATTTACTTTCTCTCAATTTACTTCTTAAAAAGAACACGCCTCCTAACACAACTTCTAACACCTCTTCGAAACAAGCCTTCTGGTGATGCTTATAACAGACTTACAATATCTTTTGTAGTCGAGTTTAAATCAAATTATAATTGGCTTACATATCTCATCTACGTACCCCATCTTTGCATTCCTAATGACGTTTTCGTCGAGTTATATTAATGTATATATTTAATGAAAAAAGATGATTAGCTGATATTTAATGTTAAACTTTCATAACGTGTTTAAATGATGATTTAAGACATAGTTAAGACTTGATTTTTTTTTACTTTTAAATTTCGGTGCTGTAAGCTAGTTTTCATTTTTTTTAGTTTTCATTAATTTAGTTGTTGGAAGTTTTCATCGTGTATTGAACTTAATATTAAGCTAAAAAATGTTTTATAAAGAATCTATCCGAAGTAAACTTCTATTGTTTCTCGCTAGTAAATCAGTCATCAGTTTATTGTCAAATAAGTTAGTTAGGCGTATTGTTACTTTTTTAAAAATTTATTGCTTATGATATTCTCAATTTTTGTTCAGTTCATAATAAAATCAAAATCATTTTTTTTTCGAATTGTAATATTATTTCATTTATATAAATAGAAATAAATTCTTTTTTGATTTTTACTTTAATTTTTTTCAATAAAAACTTCTAACTTTAAATTTTTGTTAAAAACTTTAAGTTTTTCGATTTTTTATAAAAAAAAATTTTAAATGACGTTTGGGTAATAAACTAAAATTTTTTTCAAGCCGCACTCTAAATTTAGACTGCGGTTTGAAATGAAAATTTATAAATAATTTGAGATCTTCACATTTTTTTTGATGCGTAATATAATCCATTTTTAAAACCTTCATTGATTAAATTTTCTTTTTTTTAATGTTTTAATTTGTTTCATCCTTTTGTTATTCAAAAACCTTTTATAAAAGTTTAATTTTTTTTTTCATTAATTATTATAACTAAAATTTCCGCAAGATGATGTGAAATAAAGTCTTTTTTGTAATAAGGTTTTTTGATTTCATTTTTAAATCGCTTTTAAGCAAATCTTTAAGACAACATATTTAAAACATTTTCTTAACTGAAACCTGTTTTTCTTATGGCTCAAACTTTAAAATTATTTACAGTATGTAAATTTTCTAATTATTGTTGTATAGTCTTCTAATTATTTCTAATTATTGTTGTATAGTCTTCTAGCTATGGTTAGCAATAATTTTTAGTTTTATTAAACAAACTCCGAACATTTCATCTTGAGTCTACCTACTTACTCTTTGACAATTAAATATCAATTACGACTTTTGATCATATTGTTATACTGCTAATTTGTTAACCGTTATAACAAAAAAAGATCATTATTTGTTATTACAAAAAAGATTACTCATATCGAGCATTATTTGGATTTGATAAGTGATAATTTTTTTACTAAAAGTATCTGTTAAAAACAACCAGCAAACTTTATTAAAATTACTTTATAAAAATTATACTAAAAAAACATGAAATTTAATTAAAAAAATTTAAAACTTTTTTTTTCCATCATTTAATGCTTGAAATGAGCATTGCAAATCAAATAGTTTTTAATGATTTGATAATCTTGTTTTTGTAAATAAATTGATAATTCGGATCCTTATATTAATTTTGAGTTTATTAGCTGAAGCATTTTTAATAGAAAGAACCAAATTTATTAGATTTTTATGCTAAACATTTTTGTTTAAGACGATAGAAAAATACATATGACAAGAAAAAAGTAAAAACAAACTGCATTTGATTCAAAGAAGTTATTAACCTTTTCTTTACTGTATTAAAAATAATACTCAATATTAACAAGTCAACTCTTTTGCTTCTCAAAATTTTTAAAAAACCGCAATTATAACGACTAGAAAGTTTTTTTTTTAGTGATGTTTTTGTTTTTATTTTATTAAAAAACATTTTTAAAACATGCGTAAATGTTGCTACATCGACTGACAAATAGCCTGACTCGCAACGGAGTGCTGCTACATCGACTGACAAAGAGCCTGACTCGCAACGGAGTGCTGCTACATCGACTGAAAAACAGCCTGACTCGCAAGGGAGTGCTGCTACAATGACTGACAAATAGCCTGACTCGCAAGGGAGTGCTGCTACATCGACTGAGGGTTTGGTTTGGGCAGGCAGTCTATCATTTAAAAAAAAAAAAAAAAGTTAAGCTTTTAAACTTTTTCTGGTCTGGTTTATTAACGCGCTCTTTAAAACTACAGTTTATGGGAAACTATTTTCAACTACCATGCAAGAGTATATATATATATATATATATATATATATATATATATATATATATATATATATATATATATATATATATATATATATATATATATATATATATATATATATATATATATATATATATATGTATATATATATATATATATATATATATATATATATACATATATTTATATATATATATATATATATATATATATATATATATAAATATATATATATATATATATATATATATATATATATATATATATATATATATATATATATATATATATATATATATATATATATATATATATACATAAAGGATTGGCAATTTTTTCTATACAGTTGGTACATCTACACAAAACCATCATAGCTCCCTTTTCAGTTTGATGTTAGATTGCCAATCCTTTATGTATATATATATATATATACATATATATATATATACATATATATATACATATATATATATATATATATATATATATATATATATATATATATATACATATATATATATATATATATATATATATATATATATATATATATATATATATATATATATATATATATATATGTATATATATATATATATATATATATATATACATATATATATATATATATATATATATATACATATATATATATATATATATATATATATATATATATATATATATATATATATATATATATATATATATATATATATATACATAATAAACAAAAGACTAAATGTCTTTTTTTTTACTTCAGCAGAATTTGTTCTAAATTTGATCTTTTAATTTCATTCAATCCTTCAACAGTTTCTCAATTTTAATCCTGTAAAAATATTATTTAATAGTATAAAAGTTTATGGATTAAATTGATTTAAAACTTATTGAAAAAATTACCATACCTTGTATTGTGCATTATAAGTACTTTAAATCCACCAAGAATCCAAGGAACAATTAGTTTGGACAGTATGCTGCAGTCAGACTAATCTAGTGGACAATTAGGTATTAAAGAAGAATTTTTGTTATGACAACCTAATAAGACCTCCACTTTATCTTTAAACTTGTATTTTTTGTAGAAAGAGAGAATTTGGAAAGAGAAAATATTGAATTATCTATTAGCAGTTCCATATTTTTTTTGCTGGAGGTTTTTTAATTAACTTTTTAACTAAAAATATTTTATCGAATATAATACTTCTATCTTTTTTTTTGGTGGTATTTTGCTAATTTTTTAAATATATATTCTAAAACAAAAATTTATTCAAAAATATATTTTGAAAAAAACATATTACTTACTAAAAAAATTTAAAATTTTATTTAAAAAAAATCAGTGTAAATGTATTTTTATTTGTTAAATATTTATGGATTTTACAGTTTTTTGAAACAACTTTTATAAGATTAGTTTTTTTTTTGAAAAATAGAGTCCATTTTTATTTAAATTGTCTTTACAAACATGAATGTAAAAAAAAAATTTAATTTTAAGATTTTCTACAAACTGTTTTGTAAGAAGTGGTACAAATAGATATTTAGTACTAAATACATCTGGGCTAGATGATTAGCTAGTGGTCTTTTTTTTTCTCTACCTTTTTTTCAAACACCGTAATCTATACACATATAAAGATTATATATAGAGATAAATATAAACTAAAACGTCACACATAATCTGTTTCAATTTGTTTTATGAAAAATCTTTTTTTTAGTTTTAGTATTTGTTTTATTTTTTATTTAATTAGTACAAGTAATCTTAATTTTATCTTTGTATGTTTTGTTAACTGCTGCGCATAATCAATTTTAATCAAATCGGTTTGTTAATTCTGAAAAATAATCTGGCTTGTATTAGATTGTTATGTCTGTAATCTATTTTTATTTGTTATGTCTGTAATCTATCTATCTATCTATTTATATATATATATATATATATATATATATATATATATATATTTATATATATATATATATATATATATATATATATATATATATATATATATATATATATATATATATATATATATATATATTTATATATACATATACATATATATATATATATATATATATATATATATATATATATATATATATATATATATATATATATATATATACATATGTATACATATATATATATATATATATATATATATATATATATATATATATATATATATATATATATATATATATATATATATATATATATACATATATATATATATATATATATAAAATATATATATATATATATATATATATATATATATATATATATATATATATATACATATATATAAATATATATATATATATAAATATATAATATATATATATATATATATACATATTTTTTTTCGGTAACTTGTATGTAACTTTTATAGGATTAGTTTTTTTTTATAATCTGTTTTCCGTCAGGTGGTTATATTACTCGTGGTTTTAAATTTTGTGTTAAAGGATATACCCATCCCTTTCTCCCCTCTTTTTTTAAAAAAAAAAAATCAAAACCAAAAATTAAAACTGATTTAGACAGTTATATGTTCAGTGATTTCAAAAATCCTATTGGTTTTACCTACAAAATTTTGTAAAAAATCAAAACTTTTCACTTTTTTTGAGTCATGTTTAAATTTTTTAAGTTAATAAGTATAAAACAGTTATCAGATTCACATTTATCCGAGCTGAACGATACATCTAACATTTTCAAACAAGCACAAGAAGTCTCATCAGCAGGTTTTGATTTGAGACATTCAGACGGTTTGAACCCATTCCATTTTCTGCTCTTTGTTCTAGTTCTATTCTGTTCATTTGGCATTGCATTTATTTAGTTTAACTTTTTTCATTTAACACTATGTTTCATCAATTAAGATTTCTGATGAATCTTTATTGATAAAACACAGTGTTAAATAAAAAAAATTTTTTGCTAAGTGATTTTCTACTACTATATATATATATATATATATATATATATATATATATATATATATATATATATATATATATATATATATATATTTATACATTTCACGTAAATATTTATACTTAATATTACTTTACATAACTCATATAAAATATATATAATTTACTTACATTTAAAAGTAATTCGTTTTTTTTTTACATAAATTATATAACATGTAAAACTAAATTACTTAAGTTAAGTTTTTTAAATGAGTAACCGTTACTCGAAAAAGTAATTTACCTAAAGTAAAAGTTATTTGCATTTTTACTTTTACTTGTAAATGTAACTTAATTTGAATGGCAGGTGGTGTAAGGTAATTTACTTTGAAAAGTAATTTTGGTTAAAATTATGTAAAAAATTAGCATCAAAATGTAACTTTTTAAATATAAAAAAAGTTATTTATGAAATAAACTTTCGAAAAACATAGTATTTAAAAAACATAACACTTAGTTTACAAAGTTAAATAAAACTACATCATAACAACTAATAATTTTTACGTCTAAAAGTAACTAATTAGCAAAAACAGCTTACATAAAAGAAATTTGAAAAAAATTGTTAGTTACATCTACAAATAAAAGTAATTCTTTTTTATGAAATTTTATACTTTATTTTTGTAAAAAAAATTATGAATTTTTTTTTTTTGGTTACAATTATTAATCGTAATATAACAATATAACAATATATAAACTTGGTATCTGAAAAAAGATCCAAATGATTTTGTCGCCAGAACCATATAAAATATATCATACGTGTATATATAATAAAACTAAAATACATTTGATCTAATAACTATTAACAATGTAGAATAAACAAAAACTGAAAATAATTTTACAAATTATCCAGAGTGAAATAAAATTTTACATTTCAAAAATATTTATATATATATTGCCAGTAGAAAGAATATAGTTTTTTAATTTAGTTTTAAAAACGGAAAACTTGACGAAATTGACAAATCAAAATTTGGAACAGCAATTTTGTTCCATAAATGCGTGGCTCTATAGTTTACCAGAGCGACGAATCTTACAAATCTTAATAAGATTTCCTAATAAGATTCTTAGTAAGATTAGTAAGACTTGCAAGACGTGCAAGAAAACTAGGAAGATCTTATTAAGATTTGAAAGTTTTCGTGCAATTTACTAATAAGATTTGTAAGAAATGTAAGATCTTATTAAGATTTGTAAGTTTACGTGCGGTTTTTTAGTGAGATTTTTTAAGAAATGTGTAATCTTAACAAGATTAGTAAGATTTATCTTAATTTCTTAGTAAGATTTCCAAGTTATAGAATGAATTCTTAGTAAGATTTGTAAGATCTTATAAGATTATTTTGTATTTATTCCAATCCTACTAAATTCCAAGCATATTTTTGCGTAGAAAATGCTAACAAATAAAACAATTACGTACTTTAACTAATTTTTTCTCGAAACAAATTCGTAAATAATAATACAATAGTGCTCATGTTAATAGTATAAATAATACTTATAATATATAATACAACAAGTCACTTATGCAAGACTATTCTATACTGCATAGGCACTTTAAATGAGAAAATTGTATTTTAAAACCTTAAAAAGAGAAAGTATTACCGACGAACTATAATAATACTTGTTAAGAAAAATGCTTTAGTGCAAATATATATAAATATAATTACAAGCAACATTTAAATTATCAATAGAAGGCCATAAAAAATTTCTGAATAAATCTTTAAATTACGTGTATGATACAAAACTGATATAGATTATGTACATTTTCCACATAGCCATTTTCCATGATTATTTCAAAATACAACTCAATTTCCCTGATTATTCCCTGGTCTTTTGCAGAAATCTAAATTCCTTGATTTTCTTGATCTGGCCGACACCTTGTAATAACTTGAAAATAGAATGTGGTATTGTTTTTAAAATATGAAAAATAATTATTTTAAATTGATTGCACAGTTGTTATGGTTTTTCCCAATTATTGGGGTATGTACTTTTCCTTAAACAACTAAAATTCAATATAGTTAATCTTAACCATAGTCTGTATAATATTATTATTATTATTAGGAATGTATATATTACATATTATTCTAAAATATTATAATTAAACATTTTAAATCTTACACTTTTATTAAAAAAACTTGTTTCTGCAAGCTCATTCACAAGATTTACCATAATTAGTTGATTTTGCCACAAATAACATAATTAAATTTTCGTTTTCGCAACCATTAACAAGTTTTCTGTGTTCATCATGTTTGTCATATTCTGAAAACATATTAAATATAACCGAAAATTGCATTATGTTAAACAATCTTTATATTGTATTAGGAAATATTTGAGTATTTTAAAAAAAAATTTACAGCTTTCTTACTCCTCAAATCATCAAAAATTGATTAGATTTGTGCAAAATATAAAGTAGTCCTTCTTATCTTATGTATATATTATATATATATGTATATATATATATATATATATATATATATATATATATATATATATATATATATATATATATATATATATATATATATATATATATATATATATATATATATATATATATATATATATATGCATATTATTTATGGAAGATTAGTCTAAACAACATCCAAATTATTTTAAAATGAAAATTAAATTTATTTGAAATGATACAATTTATATTATTTTTATAATATATTTGTATTACAAATATAATTATATAATAATATATTTATATTATATATAATAATAATATTTTTATAATATATTTTCAAGAATAAATTATATATATATATATATATATATATATATATATATATATATATATATATATATATATATATATATATATATATATATATATATATATATATATATATATATATATATATATATATATATATATATATATATATTATAAATAAAAAGAAAATTAGTTATAACTTGAAAAATAGAAAAATATTGATTATTGATTAAGATACATAGTTTACCCGTTAAAATGCAGTATTTTCTTTTTTGAAAAGATAGATATAATCTTAGAGTAGATATATTATTTGTCTTTGCAAATATCTAAAAAGTATCACAAGTAAAAAAAATTCTCTCAATTCATCTCCGACAAGGTGAGCGAAAGGTACTATGACTCAAAATGATGTTTTGATTGTTCAAAAAACAAAGACCAGACATATTACTGATTTGGGGAAAAATGTGGGAGAGTGCTTCGACATTGACTAATTTAGAGATAACATGCAAGGGAATGCTACTACATCGACTGAGGTTTTGGGTTAAGGCAGGTATAGATCAATCGATGTAGCAGCTCTCTCCTACATTTCTCCCCAAATCAGTAATATAACTGATCTTCGTTTTCAAGAAAAAATCAAAACCTCATTTTGAGTCATAGTATCTTTTGCTTACCCTCCGAAAACACTTAAAAAATTGGCGCAAAAAAACAACGGACGACAGAAAAAAAAAATGAAAATTTAATTTGAATTTAGCATAATAAGATCTTAGCAAGATCTTAATAAGATTTGTATTTTTTTTCTCGCATTTATTTCTTATTAAGATCTTAGCAAGATCTTAGCAAAACAAATCTTGACAAATCTTATTAAGATACGAATAAGTTCTTACTAATTTATGTAAGATAAGAAAGATCTTACAGATCTTTGTAAGATTTGCAAGAATCGTCGCTCTGGGTTATACAAAATTGATAAAACTTTGTTTGACAAAAGGGTTCAATTAATAAATAAGTATTTCATAAAGTATATTTGTTTATAGCTTTATGGGTAAAAAGATCTTTGAAATTGAACAATGGTTGTTCACTTTTACAACGAAACATTATTATAGACATTGAGTTCATAAACGTTAAGTGCTTTAACGTTTTTAAACAAAATATTTGAATGAGAAAAACGATTTTCAAAACATCTTAAACGCATTGCGTGTTTCTGACGATGGTAAAGATTTCGTAACTTACTTTTAAAGGTACTTTCCCAAACAATATTTGCATAATTTATATAGCTATGAATAAATGAGTAGTAGAGTTGAATTAAATTTTGTTTACTTAGCATCTGACCTTATATAGAATTCCAATACTTTTAGCCAATTTTGGAGAAATAAAGTCGATATGATACTTCCATGTAATATTTTCATAATTTTGTGACTTTTTTATTTCAATTTTATCAATAAAAAGTTGAGGTAAGTTATTTGGTAAAAAATGCTTTTTTGCAAGAGAGTGGAAAAGGATCCATTTTGTTTTGTCAATGTTTAAAGTTAACTTGTTGCACTTAAACCAGTTTGAGATGTGACTGAATTCTTTATTCATATTTGAAAAAAGCTCATAAATGTCCGCAAAAATGATACTCATAAGGTTAGAAGCTTTGTTTAAATCATTTATATAGACTAAAAACAAAAGTGGGCCTAGAATAGAACCCTTTGGAACACCACATTTAATGTCAATTAATTTTTCATTTTGAAAATAATTTCTACAGGAAACAATTTTTTTCTATTTTTCAAGTAACTTTTATCCCATTTTATTAATTTGGCATTAATTCCGTAAAATTTAATTTTTTAAGTAAAATTTTGTGATAGACCGTGTCGAATGCTTTTGATAGGTCAATGAAAATACCTAATGTATATTGTGATCTACCAAATGAATTGGAGATTTAACGAATGAACTGTGTAATAGCTTGTTCAGTTGAACAATTTCTTTTATAACTGAATTGATTTTTATATAGAAGTTTATTTAGATTAAGGTAATTGTATGTTCTATTGTACATAATTCTTTCTAAGATTTTTGAGAAAGTTGAAGGAACTGAGATAGGGCGATAATTACTAATATTTGACTTTTTTCTGTTTTTGTATATAGGAGTAACTTTAGCAAGTTTTCATTGGCCGGGAAATACACTTTGCTGTATTGATGCCCTGAAGACTTTATAAAGAATATATTTTAAGTTTTAAATGCAATCTATGACTATATTGCCATTTATTTCGTCCGCACCAAGTACCTTTATTTCTTTTGAGAGATTTGTAAGCTCTCTCAAACTCATCAAAAGATTAGTCAGAATATAAACTATCTATAAAAAGTGAATTATTTATAGGCTCTAGGAAATCACTAAAATTTTTTTCCGTAATAGGAATTTTATTTGCTAATTTAGTTCCTATAACAATGAAATATTTTTTTATTTACTTATTATATGTAAGTAAGTAAAATGTAAGTTATATTATTTAATTTCTCAAAGAACAGTCATTTCATGTTGATTTAACATAAATATTGAAATAGGTAGCGCATTCAGATCAATTGCTTGTTTGAGGGTACTTCTGGGTAATACTTCAAGTAATACTCTGAAGTATGTGAGCAGTGTTTGTGGTGGGGCATTGCGATTGGTTTTTTTTTCCACGTATATCATATAGGGTAGTTCTATTATAATTAGTTGACAAATATAGTCAACATGCGGGTATACCAGTAGTGTAGAGACGAGGTTAGTGGTCAAAATTAAATTTTGACGGGAGGATGGAGGGGGAGGGAAGGGGGCGTAATTTTTAAGCTATGGGTAATTCATGAATGTGTAAACCTTGATTAAGTCATTATTTGTTAGAGCGCGGTTTTCTCCAGTTTTTTTTCTTTGTATTTGCCATTTTAATCAAGTATTTTGTTATGGTAAAATGACACAATTATATAAAATTTTTGGCATCCACAAGGGCATCGACTTTTAAAACAGTTTTTAAAAAGTTATTAGTCATTTAAACTCTCTGATATAATTATAGGAGTGTTTATCAGATATAATCTTTTATTGTGTTTTATCATATATAATTTATTTGAAAAAAGATGGAAAGGAAAGCTGTTCAATTTTCTATTATAGGTTGTGGGCACCCTAATAAACTCTTTTTTGTTGCGTTGGTGTCTAAGCCTTTATTTTGATTTTACTTTATCTGGACAGCATTTGCACAGTCCCGAGGAAATAGGTTAATGGGCCTGATAAAAGTTTACCGTAAGGGAACTGGGCGTATTTGTAGCTATGCTGCTGCTTTTTGCCTCTCTTATTCAGCGTGGTCGTTGTCAGGGCCGTCCCGAAGAAGTATCTTATGGGGATAGAAGGGGGGTTGTATGTGTTTTTTGGGAACTACAGACACACACTCAAAAGATAAGGTCCTCAATATTTGATTTTACAAAAGATCTTCAGATAAAAAATATTACATGATGTGGACGCTACTAATAGAATATTTTTGGAAAAACAAGAAAACCTAAAGGATCATGAGAAAAATTCATCGGCGTTTAATAATAAGGTGTTTAAAAAAGATGTTTTTGAATATAACCTGGTCACATCATATCTTAAATCAAATGGTTTTAAACATATTAAACCAGAAAAAGAATTTATCCAAAACAATTTAAAAGTTTAAACGCACTTACGTCAAACTTGACCATTAAAAAACAATAACATTTTTTTTGTTTTTTTCAAAACTTTCTTTATTATTTAGTGCCTTTTTTTATTTATCAAAAATGTCAACAAAAATTTATTAGATATACATTTAAACTTGCTAGACCAGTTCTGAAGTCTAATGAGTTTTTTCCTCAATGCAAAAGGAACAGAAAAACAATGAGTCAACAAAAATGTTATCATTTTTCTAATAATCAGTTTCTTTAAACCACGCATACATAGTATACCGTATATTGTAATCAAAGTTAAACATTAAACAACATGTTAAAAAATAACTTTTCACCCAAAGTCTTGTCATTATATTCATGACATAAAATTTTTCCTAATCAATAGGTTTTTTTTAGGTTAATTAGGTTTTATAAGGTTTATTAAGTTTATTATATTAATTAAGTTTATTAGGTTAATTAAGTTCATTATGCCGAGTAAAAATAACTTACATAGGACAGGTAAACCTCAATATAAATCCCCAAACTTATATGAGATAAAAGTCGGAGTAGTTGATTTCTTCCAAAATTTCATACTTAGAAAAAAAAATCGCAATGCCAATTTAAACCACACAAATGTGAACTCATAGTTAAACTTTAAATTAAAAAACATTAAAACAACCTTCTCCTAAACTTATTTCAATCATACTTGTAGTTTGTTTACTGTGTTTCCAAGAATCTTTTGTCTACCAAAGACTGGTTTAGTATTTTATTAAAACTGGCTTATTAAATATATTATTTTATAGTATTTTATTAAATATTAATTTAAAGCTATTTTAAAAATGTTTTTATTTTTGCAAATATTTGCTTATTTTTTTGTTAACGCTTTCAGGATGAAGACTGTATCATTAAAGTTGGGAAGACTATTTAGCAATGACTCATTGATTGATGTTTGCAATGATGCTTTCAATATGAGAAGCTATCTTCAAAGTAAAAGCTGTGATCTTAAAAGCAGAGAATGTTATGATGATCCATTTTATGTATGTGATTTAGACGATATTATAGAAAAACATTTGCTGTTTCAAAATCTGCTGCCTCGAATAAAGCCATTTTTTGGTATAAAATTTGTTTACATTTGATTTAATGTTAATTAGAAAAATAAATGTACTGACATCCATTAAAAAATTAATCCAAAAAGTCTAATAATAAAAGCTTTATTATTAATATAAAAAATTTAAACTAACTAACTTACATTAACAAATTGTTTTAACTAAATATATATGATTTTTTAAAATAATTATCAAAACACAGTTTTAAGTAAAACTCACTAAAATATATAAAACCATATTTGGTTAACTCACTAAAACATTTTCATAGGATTTAAAAAAAATGTTTTTATTAAGGTAAGGATGTAATATTAAAAAAGGTTTTTAATATTATTAATAATAACTTTATTAAATCTACTGTTTTGGTTTAGTTGCAACAATACCAACAACAAAAGCTATTTAATTTCCATAAATCATTTTTACATTGTAAAAATAATAATTAAGATATTAATAATAATTATAATAATAATAACAACAATACGTCGTATGAGAATTATAGGGTTCTATCTGCCTTGTTTTATGTTGAAAGAATTTAACAATCAAAGTTTTAAATAACAATAAATAATAAAAACAAACCACTTAAAAAATGATATATTATATATCATTTTTTAAGTGGTTAATAAACAACTTATAATTTATATTATAAAGAATAACAGCTGTAAAACATGCATTAAATAAATATTGAAAGTTAAGTTCCTTCAACATAATAAAAGGCAGATAGAACCCTATAATTTTAATGTGACGAATAGTCATTACTATAAGAAAAGTAAAATATTTTACCTATAAAAATATAGGATTAAAAAGTTAATACATAGTCATAGTAGTAAAGTTACCATAAAAACAATCAATAAAAAAGATGTAAATAATAAGAATAATAAATAATAAGAAAAAGATTTATAACAATAAGTTGATGGTTCATTAGATTGGTGTCACTCCTACTCAAGTCTGAAAAAATAAAAATTAGCAGGTTGTAACAATAAAAATAGGAAATAATAAACAATCAAAAAAGTAATGATAATAATTGCAATAACAACGAAAAATAAGAGTATAAAAACAAGAGATAATAATAACAAGAAGTTAAATCAAAATATCTTTTTCAGATTTTTTTTTTTTAAGAATTGATTTTGATTTTAAGATTTGATTTTGATTTTAAGAATTAATTTTGATTATAAGAATTGATTTTGATTTTAAGAATTGGTTTTGATTTTAAGAATTGATTTTGATTTTAAGAACTTATTTTGATTTTAAGAATTGATTTTGATTTTAAGAATTTATTTTGATTTTAAGAATTGATTTAAGATGAAAAAAAATATTTTAGGTTTAGCTATTTGAACTCAAAACGCGTATTTTAAGGCTCAACTTTGAATAATTCATTAGAAATAGCTCTATTCTCTGCTTTAAGTTGCTAATTGACATTTAAATAATTTCTTGAGAGATTTCAAATGAGGAATTACTCTAGTCATTACTAGTTATTAATATTGAAAAATTTTTATAGAGCACTGCAACTTTATTATATTGCAGTGTCGTAAAACAATTAATATTTGGTTTTGCAGTTAATTTAGAACTGTTTGAAAATCAAGATATCTAAACCATTTGACCGAGAAAGCTTATTAATTGCATCAAATGATATTTCTGAAATTTATCACACAACAAACATGAGGTACAACACATTATGAGGTGGTTCTAAACTTTACTTCTTTTATGATTTTAACCGCTATTTTGGCACAATTGTTACTTCATTGTGTTTGTATTGCTGTATTGTCTCTATTTTAATGTTTCCTAAAAACTGCTCGTGCTTTCTTGTGTTTCTTTAAACCATTATTCAATTTTTCATAATTATCATTTTTATACAAATGAAAAAACATTACACCAAGTTCAAAAAGTCAATTTACAAATTTTACAAAGCAGTTTACCGTGGTCTGGAAATAACAGAAAAAAAAACTTAAGCATATATAGCTCTAGAGACCTTACATTATTTCTATAAATTAATGCTTTAAAAGTAATGAAGAGAAATAACCCATGTTCTTGGTAGTATCTGTAAGTATTTCAAAATTCACATAAATTTCGTTCCATTTAATGTTTTTAAATTTTATTATTACATCACTTTGTCAAAAGTCATAAGTCAAAAGTCAAAAATAATAAAAGTCCCAAGATTGATCCCTGTGAGATCAATCTTGAAACCTTTATTATTTTTAATATATACTAATATATACTCCGCAATTTTTAATATAAACTAATATATACTCCGTAAACAATAATGAGAGCTCCTAACTCCTCCAGGACAACAAACAGTTTTCTATTAAAAAGATAATACCTAGTGGTACCAATTGGAGTGCGAAACTTTAATTCAGTAAAAAAATTTAAGAGAACATGTTTTTAATGCAAGAACAAATGTAATATATACATATTATATGCATGTTATGTTTTAGTTAAAATGCTAAAGTACACATTAATAAAGTGAGTCCTCAAAATAACCCCCTTTTTCCCGTATGCACGCCTTCAGTCTTGGACGCCATTCCTCGATTGATTTACGCACGGTATCTATAGATAAAGCATCCCATTCTCTGAGAAGTGATCGCTTAAGAGCATCAACGGAAGTGTGAGGTTTGCAGCACACCTTCGCCTCCAGTTTAGACCAGATTGCATAATCCAATGGATTAAGATCTGGTGATACTGACGGACAGGCATCCGTGGAGATAAAATCGGGCACATTGGCTGTCAATCACCTCTGTGTTGTCTTCGCTTTGTGCCAAGGGGGACTGTCTTGTTGGAATGACAATTGTTCCCCATTGAACAACGAGTCATTTAAAGGTCATTTAAAAATAAATGCGGGAACTATATAAAAAGCACATGCCTGTTAACATGACAAGTTTAAACAAACTTCGCACTTCAATTGGTACTACAGGGTATTTAACCCACTTATATGTTAGGCCTTTAATTTCGTAATGCTTTACCTTTAAAATCAATTCCGTGATCAACAGTATCGAATGCCTTAGAGAGATCGATACTCCAGCAGCAAGTCAAAAATACGTCTTAGTGATGAAAAAGGAAATTTTTGAAATATAGTTTGTAAGCGTTAAAAGCTGCAATTAAAGTGTCGGAGCGGAAGCAGTTTTTTTTTATGTTTGAGATAGCTCACTTCCAGAGCAGCCGTGGCGCAGTGGATAGAGTTAAAACCCATAGGTCCCAGGTTCAACGCCAACAAGCGACATTGGTACGGAAGGAGGCGTGACTATCTTGTTAAATGCTCTCTCCTATATATATATATATATATATATATAAATGCTATATATATATATAAATGCTATATATATATATATATATATATATATATATATATATATATATATATATATATATATATATATATATATATATATATATATATATATATATATTATATATATATATATATATATATATATATATATATATATATATATATATATATATATATATATATATATATATATATATATATATATATATATATATATATATATATATATATATATATATATATATATATATTTAAACAGGGCCGTCCCGAAGAGATTTTAAAAGACGAGGTGCTGTGTCTGTTTTTTTCCGACAAAAGATAAAAAAAATTATTTTGCCCACTTAATTACCTGAAAAAAAAAAAAAAAATGGTCTGCGTTTTCCAACATTTGCCGACTGCTAACTATAAATCCAATTTTGCTAACTCTAGTGTCCACTTTGCTAAATGATGAAATTCCTAGGGGGGCTAGACAACCTCCTACGCTCCTCGTCCTTCGGGACGACCCTGTATAATTACAAGATAACTATGACGCCAAGCTGATCAGGCTTAGATTTTTTGATAGATAATCCTTTAGACACTAACGGTTCGTTGGTGTAAAAATCTAAACACGATCGGCATGGCGTGGTTATCGGCCAAAAGATATCAAAGTAGGACATACTTCTTTGTAACCCTCTTAAATTGAGGGGGATTTAAGTTAAAGGAGTTAATTAGGATAGGGGGTTGGGTGGTGTAAAGTTTAAAGGCTTTTTTGTTCCCAGTCTCCAATCATTGCAGTTTTTTGCAAAGCATTATTTTTCATATGTATACAAATATGTATTCATATGTATACAAATGTTTGGATTTTGCTACATGTCTGGAAGTTAGCTCAAGCATTAAAAAACGCTGGATCCGTTGCTGGTTGATTTAATAGTTTAAGCCTCTAATGATTTAACTTAGTTTTTAGGTTTATAGTTTAGTTTAATCTAGGTTTAGTTTAAATTCTTCAGACATTTTGTTAAGAAAATAATTTGCTGTATTGATTGTTAACTTGAATTCCTTACAGAAGTTTTTAGTTTTGTTGAAAGCAGTGGTTAGTCTATTGACAAATAGTTCTAAAGGCTTCTGAAATAGTTTTATCATTTAAATGTTGTTTTGTTTCAAATTTCAATAGGTAGGTTTCTTCGTCACAATTAATTTGACTAGTTAGGTTCCTTATGTGGGAATTAAATATCTCTAGACTAAGACGTTCACTTTGTGGTACACTTTTAATGATTGGTTTTTGAGGTGTTTTTTTAGTTTTGGTTATCACCTCTTTGCTGAATGTTCTCCAGGTAGCTTCCAGGCATCGGCTTTATTGGTTCTTATTGGAACAATCGGCCCCAGCATTTATTCTTTTATAATGAATACACAAAAAGCTTTTTGAATAGGATTTTTCAGCATAACTAAGTACTTTCAAGTGAAGCTCTTTTTGTTGAATATAGTATCGTTAGCTATCTAAAAGTAGCTGAGAGGTAATGTAAGTTTAATGTTATAACATTAATATAAGTTATATATTATAACAGGTGATATAAGATAAATTGTTTGTTATAGGTTATATCTTTTTCCGACAAAGAACATAGAAAAAAGTTATGATGAATATGAAAACTACTCATAAATAGAGAAATACATTAAATCTGGGATATGATATGACTCAAAAAATTCAAAGATTTGTTGTTATATAAATGTGAATCTATGGGAACTCCCTGATATTCATACGGTCTTATCATAGAGGACCGCGGATGAGTATAAATAATGCTAACAAACTATGAATTACAGTGCCGCCGAGAGGGAGGGGTGGGGGTTGTGATGGACAGTTTGCCAGGGCGGCAGATATCCAAAGGGCGCTAAATGAAATGTATGTACCTCAAGAAAAAAAAATTAATGAACAAATAAAAATCAAAGTTAAATCAAATGAAAAGGTCTTTAAGATTTTTACTCGACTTTTAGTCGATAAATGGTAAGTTCAATGTCAATTAAATTGACTATTCGATTTTTCAAAGTCGGCTGATTTTGACTTTCGACAAGTCGACCTTTAGTCAATTTAGTTGAAGTCAATTACAACACTAGCGTTGTTACTTGTACTAATAACAACACTACTTTTAGAGATTTTTTACTTGAAAAGAATGTTTTTATCATGCAATGCACAATATAAAAATTTATAATGTTGGCTGCATTATGAAGCAGAATGAATTTTAAATATACCAAACTCTATACATGACTAAGGGTATTTTAGTCAACAACTATGCACTTACATATTCGGATCTCGTATGAATAAAAACATGACAGCACTGTTGTCATGATCTTGTCACTGTCGTCATTTCGACAACATTATTGTCGTCAACAATATTCTACATAACGACACTTAGGTAGTTTATAGAGTTAGAGAATAAAATTAGAAATATCTAAATGAAAAGCACAATCAAGTAAGGCTACCATTTTAGTATAAATAAGGGACGACACAGGACTATATATGAAACTTTGTGGTACCCCGAAGTTACTGGAAAGAAAGGGTTGTCCTTCAAGGAGATTTTTAATAATGAGTTAGAAAGGAATGACTTATTTCAACTTGAATTTACTTGATATACAATATAAAGAAAGCTTATGGAAAAGATCAGCATAGTAAATCTTGCGTTATTGCGGTAGTGGTGTTTATGAAGCGAGCGCTCTACCACTATAGTGGTAGAGCGCTCGCTTCATAAACGAGTGGTTCCGAGTTCAATCCCCACCACGTCCCTGGTAGTACCGCGCTCAACTCGTTTCTCCGCGCAGCTGCCTTGTTTGTCAAGGTTCGTGTTTCGAAGTTATAGAGTTGAGAGAGGGTTATAGCCACAAAATAAGTAGCCTCCTCGTCTGTAGTGGCCTTCTCGGCCTTGAGGAGGTGAAGTAAAAAAAACAAAAAAAAACCTAAACAAACAGTAATATGTCAAAAGCAATAGTATTTGTTTACTCACTTTCATATAATGTATCATAACTTTTTTAAAAAGATTTAATTTAATTAATTTAGTTATTAGTTTTAAAATTTTTATTAGGTTTACAAGTCAGAACTAGAACGTGAGTATTAAAATATTTTGTTGGTTGTCAGAGATTTAGTTATTAGAATCAAGATGCAATAATTGAAGTTTGGTAAATAAAAATCTTGTTAATTAAAGCAAGAAAATTGATTAAGCAAAAGCTCGAGAAATTAAAGTGATCTGCCGATTTTAAAATTATTTGATTTTATAGCTAGCAGGAAATTAAGATCCAGCTTGTTATGTAGCTCAGACAGTTTTAAAGAAAGTTCTACAGAACATTTTTGTAAGAATATTTTGAGTTAAATGTTTTCCAGACCACACACCAAAGAAATGTTTATGTAATAAATAACTTCAGTGATCAAAACTGCAGTACTTTGGATGTCTAACAATGAATTAACTTGTTTCTCTAAAATGGCATAACGAGTGTGATCACTCACCAACAAACATTCTATAGCAGAATTTTAGTAGACCTATATAGGCATTTTGAGTAGACTTTAAAATGTCATTATAAAAAGTGCAAATATGTAAGTTCGGGATCGTTTTGTATTATTTTGTTTGGTGGCTTTTTAATTTAATATTGTTTCGGTTACTCTTTAAAAAAAATCTACAATTATGTACATATATTATGCAGTCTTGGATTTAAAGAGATAAAATGATAAAAAATAAAATGAAAATTGGTCGAGTAAAGAGGTACTAAACGATAACACATAAAAAAATAGTCTTGTTAATCAACTCATAGTATAGCAAAGTTGCGTGGTCTCAACAATGCACTTACAAGGACATAACTCTATAATAACACTAAGTTTAAAGTTATCTACAGTTTGAAACTTGCTCAACTAAGCTAGTTTTGTTATTGTGCATGTTTTAGTTGAGCAAACTGAGTACACAAAAAAAAATATGCAAAATAATTTGCTGGAAAAATACACTTTATTTATAACTGTACAAAAAACATTTTATTCTTTATTGACAAAAGCAAAAATAATCTACAATTATAGCAATTAAAAGGTACCTACGATTTAGTACTTTTACTCAGAGCTAAATCACTGATTGCATGGTGTTTATTATTATCACTGATTGCACTGGTGTTTATTATTATCACTGATTGCACTGGTGTTTATTATTATCACTGATTGCACTGGTGTTTATTATTATCACTGATTGCACTGGTGTTTATTATTATCACTGATTGCACTGGTGTTTATTATTATCACTGATTGCACTGGTGTTTATTATTATCACTGATTGCACTGGTGTTTATTATTATCACTGATTGCACTGGTGTTTATTATTATCACTGATTGCACTGGTGTTTATTATTATCACTGATTGCACTGGTGTTTATTATTATCACTGATTGCACTGGTGTTTATTATTATCACTGATTGCACTGTTGTTTATTATTATCACTGATTGCACTGGTGTTTATTATTATCACTGATTGCACTGGTGTTTATTATTATCACTGATTGCACTGGTGTTTATTATTATCACTGATTGCACTGGTGTTTATTATTATCACTGATTGCACTGGTGTTTATTATTATCACTGATTGCACTGGTGTTTATTATTATCACTGATTGCACTGGTGTTTATTATTATCACTGATTGCACTGTTGTTTATTATTATCACTGATTGCACTGGTGTTTATTATTATCACTGATTGCACTGGTGTTTATTATTATCACTGATTGCACTGGTGTTTATTATTATCACTGATTGCACTGGTGTTTATTATTATCACTGATTGCACTGGTGTTTATTATTATCACTGATTGCACTGGTGTTTATTATTATCACTAATTGCACTGGTGTTATTACAGCCACTTCATTTTTTTTTAGGGCGCATTTTTAAGGCTGTTTTTGATTGGTATAGTTTTGGATTCAGAATCTGAACATGTTTTTCTTTTTTTTTTTTGCTTAACAATTTTTTTTTTTTAGTAAATGTTACTAAATTAAGCTGAAATGCATCTAAAACAAATAAAAAAATATTTAGTTATTAAACCTATTGATTATTGCAAAGATGAATGCCTACTGTAACACAAACATACTAGCGTTTACAAAATGAACTTAAACTGTTTATAAAACTTACGATAAAAGTTCTTGCAGAAAGACTTTCATAACAAGAGACCAGCAACTCATACTTTTTAACTGTGTCAATGTTGCCATAAATAGTTTCTAAAACATCGGAGTACATTTATTTGTTGGCATTTAGGTAGGTTGTCGAGATAAGATCTTTTAAACTTCCATGAATTAAAATGGCGCACACAACACTCGTTTATTGTTTATTAGTCGTTTTGCTTTCAGTTGTTGAAAGGAAGTGAATCTTGAAAACGCATTGAAGTCAATTAGACTTAAATGCGTTTCAAGTTAGTTATTTAGACAATAAAAAATAATTTTTTAATAAGTTTTAATAAATTTTATTTCGTTTTAATTATGCCTGTTTAAACCGCGTGACTTAAGCTGTTATGTGAGTCTTCTGACCAATGGCTATATTACTATATTATAATATAATAAACGTTTATTAAACGTCGATCCAACGGAGTTTAATAAACGTTTAAATATAAATATAGGGGATATTGGTGCATTCCGTTAGACAGATGTATCCTCAGGGCAGGTATTATGGGTTAACAAAAGTGAGAGTTTGCTTTGTTTTGTTTATCTAAATTTATTTTATACAGTGGCTTTATACAAATTTTATACAAATTACTACTCAGCGCTTGATAGTACTTTGATACGCAAAAATGTTGGTCTATAGCGAACGCTACTTAATGACTTTTTGTGGCTGTATCTTCGGATATAAGAGCATTGCATAGAAAAATATAGTATGAAAATTTAAATAAATAATAAAAAAATTGATGCAAATATAATTACTGCCCCAGTCAGCAATTCATATTGGCCTTACATCGGGCCCAAATGGGCTGCCCACATCCCGCCCAAGGAAAATTGTTGCTGGGCGTGAATTGCTCAAGTGGGCAGCCCATATGGGCTGAATATGTGGGACCCAAATGGGTCATATCTTTTTATTTATTTAGATTTTATATAATACTTTGAGTAATTATTTATTTATAAATTAGATACATATAATTTAATATGTAGTCATAAACATTTGACTGGTGATTAGATTTACAAAAGTAAAACAGGAAATCAAATATAGGAAAAAAAGGTAAACAGTAATAAACAATAATAGATATACCACAGTATTTAAATAATAAAAGAGTAAAAGTAATGGTCAAATTTAAATAAGTAAATTTAAATTTTAAGTTCAATTAAGCCGCAAACCAGAATAGAGTACTCTTCAAGATCTGTGATTTGTTTAAGTTCTCGTTAATGTTTAAAGACATAATTTTTAAATGGAATTTAAAACTCTTTTACTACCACTAATACATGACATTAATAGCACGATTACGGAGTCTTTAAAATGATTTGACTTTAAATAAAAGGAACATTTTTTCGAAAAAGATTTAATTTGAATTTCGTTCAAAATTTGAGAAAAGCTTTGAAATGTATTTACATTTGAGAAACGTTAGGGGGTTTTTATAAAGTAAATGGGGTTTTGTGATTTATACTCCAGCTAATTGCGTAACGGAGTACCTCATACCATCACGCGCACTTTTAACCATTATTCTTCTTACTGAGCACCCTGGTCTTTATACGGGTTGAGATTGTTGGGGAAAAAGAAAATATTTTAGTGAAAACCAGATATATTAGAGTTAGAAAGATAGCATAGAGAAAGACAGACCGGTCATTTAAGAAACACAGGAACTAGAAAGAGCTAAGGTCGATTAAGGACTAATATTTTTATTGTATGTTTTTTTTTCGAACACAAAAACGATAACAAAGAAGATAGTAAAAGTCGTACGCATTTATTGTCTTTTTATGTCGTAAAAAAAATTTACGTACGTTTTTTAACGAAAATGAGATGTAGCGTTTTTTAACGAAAATGTAGCGTTTTTTTATCGAAAATGAGAAACCACAAGCAAATATTTTTGAAAATATTTATGTATTTTTGGGACTTTATTAATTATGGTTTCTAATTCTGTAAAAAAGTGTTATATAAAAATCCATAATATAAAAAAATCTTGATATAGTCACTATATATATATATCTTTAACAAAAACTATATTAATTTCTCAAGACACATGATTATTTATAGAACAAGTCTTTAAATAAACATGCGGCTAAAATGAGTTAAGCGATAAATTATTTTACTGGTTTTCCACGATTCATAATGCTTCTCAAAAGATATTTATATCTTTTTTAATTTGGGCATCTAAAAGTTTAATTTCAATAGAAAAAGGTGATTTTACAGCAAGGTTTACTGCGGTTACCGAAGTCAAATCATTTGTTCGTTCAGTTTTACTTTTTTTTTCTTTAAAAATAAATTTTTATTTTTAGCTGTCAAAAGTAATCCAAACCATTTAGTCATTGCACTACTGGCAAGACTTGGAGTAAACTTTGATTGCGCAAGTAAGTGTGAAATCGAAACCGTTCTTGATATGGATGTTGATCCTGAGAGAATTATTTTTGCTAATCCATGCAAACAAGAGTCTCATGTCAAGTAACTTTTACTTTTCATTATTTAGTTTTAAATTTTTATTTAGCTGTAAAAAGTCACAGCTTTTATCGTTAAATTGACTTGTAATATTGTTACACTATTAATTTTTACTTTCTCTATCTTCTTTTTTTCTCTTGGTTTTTACCAATTTAGTTTAAAGAATAATTTAAATAATTTTGTAATGAGTGCGGGGATTTGATTGAAGTTTAAAATAAGCTTTTATCATGAAATCTAAGTATATTTTATTATATACATTTTTTTCCACAAAATTTCATTATTTCAAATATGTTTTCTTGATACCTAATAACTTGCCAGTAAACTTAAAAACCTGAAATCCTGTTGATAAAGATGCTCTTGTAAGTAAAAATTATAAAAAAAAAAAAAAAAAAAAAATAACTTTATGGAACAACATCCAGTTTTTAAAAAAATGCCATCTAAGTCCTACATTTTGCTGATTTACACTACTCAAGTATTTTAATAAGTTCAATAAATAAATGTCCTATGTTAAATTGTTTCAACTAGTTTTTTCACGCAGCGGCTTTGTTCGATACGGTTTGTATTTCGGAGTTATAGAGTTGAAAGAGAATTTTACCTCAAATAAGTAATCTCCTTATCTATAGTTGCCTTCTCGGCTTTGAGGAGGTGAATTAACATAAAAAAAAATAACAATAATAAATAGAGCATATTTGAAACAAGCTACAAAAAAAAAATAAAAAATAAAAAATCAGGATAAAAAATTTTAAAAAACTAAAATTTGGGAATTTTATTTTTTATTGGTTATAAAGTTTATGAATATTGTCATGATAATAATTTTTTTTGTTGAGGACCACCTTTAACTTTAACGCTTTCCTTACCATTGCATATTTCTAGAATTTTCTTCTTCAAAAAAAAACTTAAGTAAATTAACTTAAATTAATAAGGAAATTATTTGATTACTTTTTATACGGTAAAGCTAGAATGTTATTTTCATATTAAATTTACTCGGCATGTTGAATGAAATGTTCAGAAATTTCAAAGTAATCTGCAACATATTTTTAAAAAAACTAATATCCACTTTTATAAGTTAGTAACACAAATTTGTTGAAACTGTCAATTGATCAAAACCATTTGTTTTTTTATTTTATTTAGAAGCATAACTAAAAGATATTTTACAAAAGATATCAATATTTTTATTACTCCATAAACCCTTATAACTACCTGCATTTTCATGTAGATTTTGACTGCTTTCTTTTTTGCAGTTACAACCTGAAAGTATTATGAAGATGATGATCAAATAATTTTGTGACAATTATCGTCTAAAGATTTTCCACTTTTATAACACTTTTATAAGTTAGTAACACAAATTTGTTGAAATTGTCAATTGATCAAAACCATTTGTTTTTTTATTTTATTTAGTAGCATAATTAAAAGATATTTCCAGATCCACTCCGTTTATTTACTTTTATTTTTTATCTAAAAAATTGCAACAAAATATGCGTGACTTTCTAAAATTTTTAAAACTTTTTTTTATCACTTGTAACTTATGCAATTTTTAAAAATTTTTTTGACTATCACTTGTAACTTATGCAATTTTTAAAACATTTTTTGACTATCACTTGTTTTTTACTTATAACATATACATTTCATATAAGTTTAAAATAACAAATCAAAAATAAGACAATTTTAAATAATTTATGTTTTTTTTTCTCTGAACATGAAAATTTAGGACCACAGAGAACAAAATGTAATTAAGTTTTCAGGAACTTCACATAAAGATCTTGACTAAAAAATAGCTCTTAACTTGTCTTTAAAAAAGTGTTTCAAAATTTTTTTGTAGTAAGTCTAATGCAGACTTTTTGAATTAATTTGAAACTTTAAATTCCTGCTCACTTATTTTTGAGATTGATGGTGAACATAATTATACATTTGCAAAGTTTTATAGCATTAGCAATGTACTTTTCATTAAATTCTAATATAATAATTGATTTTCTGCAATACTTATTTGCTTCATTTTTAAACACGTCTCAATTGTAGCACATTTGATTACATTTAGATGATATCCAGAGTAGGAATGTTATGTAACTTAGTTATCAGTGTTTAAAGAATTCCATCTTTTAGGTCAAAATGCCAGTTTCTTTCTTAGTATCTCGAACAAGTTGTTTATCTCACCTGTCTTTATATTATAAAGTGCAGATGATGTCTCCCTGGGTTTATATGCAATATTGCCATCACTGCTGCCTTCATTACAATTGATATCAGGTAATGAGTTGTGGCTCGATTTTGGTAAAGACACAGGTAACTGAGGAAAAATTAAAGATTGACTTCTATGCTGTCACATGTGAACCAGAAGAAAAAAAAATGTACTCCATTTCTTTAGTCTTGAGCCTAGCTTTGCATAAAAACTACATTAATGATGGCCAAATCTATAGAAGATTGATGTAAAAAGTAAATATATATCACTATGATTGGTTAAAATTTGGACAATGTTAAATTGAGTTTTCTCAAAGACAACTTAACCAATTGTAATGATTTGCTCTTTATAATGATGCTTACATAACTAATTTTTGTTTAAATAAAAATAAATATAGTCTTAACTTTAGACGTGCATGTAATTTAATTTTTTATAAAGTACCCTCCATCATCTCTACAACTTTATGTTGCGTCACTTTTTTTGTAAAATTAATCCAAAATTCTTGGATTTTTTTTACATTACTTTCACATTTGCCTCTTTTTCCTCAATATTCACTTCACAATTACCCAGGAAGATTCAATCACTCGCTGCTCAGGACTCGCTGTTTGTTCGATTAGCATCCTTTAGAACAAAATTGATTCTTTTTAACTTATACCACTGATTTAATTTTTTGGAATAGTGAATTAATGCCAGATCTGGCCAATATAAAGTTGATTATTTGTGCTTTTTATTTAGAGGAAGAAGTCGTTTTTTCAAGCATTCACTCACATATAGATCTGGTGTCAAAGATTGATTTGTTATAAAAGAAGAGCTTTTAAAATCTCAATTGCAAATTACCTACCAAACAAAGGAACTTTACAGTGGTCTTCTTACTCAAATGTACCTTAATTTGTCAGAAGGTTTAAAACATTACAACTGATAATAGTATTGATTTCCTGGAAGCACTGAGTGATCTTTTTTACAGTAAGTATCATTGTCCTCTAAAACGCATACATTTTTTTTCGTAATTAATTTAGGCAAATTTTTAGCTCTTTCAATTGCCTTGATTTTTCTATTAACCGTTCTTTTTGGTATTTTTTTTTGTAATGTTCTTTCCGATTTTCTTTTTTAAATACTCTTTGAACGAAAGCTTTAATGCATTTAAACTTCGTAGCTAAATCTTGCGGTGACTGAGTCGGATTTTAATGAATTGAGTCGACTATTGATTTTACGTTCTTGGAAATAAATCTTGATTTTTGACCACTTTCCGATATTATTTTACAGTTTTGTTTTCCTTATAACATTTTATAATAATTCCAATTTTTTGACTTTTTGACTCTTTACTCAACATTGCAAAAACTAATGAGAAGTAAACAAAACTAAACAACACATAACATAAGAAATCTAATTATGTTAGCATCATTGCGTTTTTGAGAAAACGCAACTTAAAATTGTCCATATTTTAACCGATCATGGTGATGGGAGCAGATTTTAATTTTATCTTCAGTTTTTTAAGGTTCTACAGCTTGCATCTAAAAAATTTTATTCTTACAAATGGTGTGTCAGAAATTGTGCATTTGATTTAGTTAGACCTAAATCTCTTAGTAAGACATCAAGTTCTTGATAGTTAGGGAAATGAGGTCAATCATTCCGTTTTCTAAAAAAAACACTATTATTACTGAGTTCTTGTGTACCTTTTTCAGAATGATCTAGAATGCGATGTCTCTGTGATGATAGCTCGAAGTTTGCAACTGCTGGTAACCAAACTTAAACAAAACTCAATTATTTATTACTGTTGATTACCATAACTTTGTTAATATTTTTGCCAGTAAAGTTTTCATTTCGATGGTTGGCAACACTTTTACTAAGTTCTATATTTTATATGTATTTGGATTTTTATCCAATACTAACTTATCAGGGAAATCTTATATCCAACCCATATACGTGCTTATCAAAATTATCAAAAACTATTTAAACAATTATTTTTTTTAAATTTTATTTGCTCAGAACCCATAGAGCCGCTATTGTTGAGGGACCTAATATTTTGATTTTATTATTATTATTTTAATTTGTATCATGTAAAGTGAGAACTTTTCCACTACAATTTATATGGCAACAAATATATATATATACATATATATATATATATATATATATATATATATATATATATATATATATATATATATATATATATATATATATATATATATATATAAATATTATTTATAGTATTTAGCTTTTCTTGTTTTTACTTTCCGTTCACATTTTTTTCTTTTCTTTAACATTATTTTTTTTTTTGTATCTTTAAATAAACTTTTCTATGATTTGTGTCTAGTCAAGATGGCTAGTTAAATTTAGTATTTTAAATTGTTATCAAAAATTAAAAATTAAGGATAATACAGTTTAGTATATAATGTAGTTGTAAGTTTAACATAAACTTACGAGTATTAATAATTTGTAAATATTTATTGTTTAGTTACAGCATTTATATGTGTATATATATATATATATATATATATATATATATATATATATATATATATATATATATATATATATATATATATATATATGTATATATATATATAAATATGTATATATATACATATATATATGTATATATATATATATATATATATATATATATATATATATATACATATTAATATGTGTATATATATATGTATATATATATATATATATATATATATATATATATATATATACATATATACATGTATATATATATATATATATATATATATATATATGTATATATATATATATATATATATATATATATATATATATATATATATATATGTATATATATATATTTATATGTATATATATATATATATATATATATATATATATATTTATATATATATATATATATATATATATATATATATATACATATATATATATATATATATATATATATATATATATATATATATATATATATATATATATATATCTTAACTGTCAGGGAAGAGATGGTGTCTCAATAAAAATACTTATCTTGGACATATGTTAAACTCATCTGACTATTTTTTTGTAGAAGGCCTCCTAGACAAAAACTTAAGGGGTAAACCGATTCTATCTGTTGACCAGCCTCGCACCTCTTCTTCATCTATTAGACTAGCGCAGATGTATTTTTGATGCATTGTTTCAAGTTTCGGATGTTGAAAGCTGGATCTTCTTGACTTAATGCATGGGCTTTGTTTGTGTTTTTGTTTTTATGAATAGGCAACTCATTCTGTTATCTCCTAATGAGTGTACAGCTCTAAAAATCAGTTTTATGATTCTGATGTCGGCTGGTAGTCAAGTTTCCCAAACTCTGTGGTAGCTCTCAGAGAGGCTGATTCCATCAACAGCTAAAAAAATCAGAGAATTAACAATGCCATGTTGCGCATGGATGCTGTCTCTTTTTGTACTTTTGGTGTGCATCGTTTAAACTCATTTGGAGTCCTTTGTTACGGCTCAAGGCTTATTAACAGTAATGAGGCAATTACTTGAACTATAAAACAGTGTACTGAGTACTTTCTTTGCTTTGAGTCAAGTTCTTTAAAAACATTGTCATGACCAAGTTTATCAAACCTATCATTCACTAACAACTTGAGTTCAGCTGTCTCATCTTGTGATCATAGTGTTGATAGTTATTTTTTCTTTAATTATTAAAGACTCCGATAGTCGCATCCTTGGCCTGGGCAATTACATTTATAAGAAATTACTCATTTAATTGGAAATTAGCTTTAAATTCCCATACTACTTTTTTATGTGCTTTTGTTTAGCACCACTTCACTTTATCGCCTTTTTCTTTGTTCTATATTGTTCTCCTTGATCTCAAGACAACACCATTTTTGATGTTATTTCTGATTAAATTGACCATTTCTTCTCTCCTTATCCATCAGTCAATATTGCTGATGTTAGCGACTTTAATGCTTATCATACTGAATGACTTGGCTCTCGTGTCAGTGACTCTGCTTGCGTTAAGGCCCTCAACTTTTGCCTTTCTTAAATCAACTTTTTAACTCCTTTTCTAGACAATCCAAATGATTTACTTTCTCTACACAACTTATGTCTTGTTTCTAATCCTAGTCAGTGCTTAGTCTTGGAGAAAAACGTTTTAGAGTTTGAGCTCTCTAAAACTATTTTCTCATTCTTCTTCATCATCAGAATCTCCATATCATTGTACCTCTTAAAGTTCACTGGGACTCTTTTTTTGATTTTCTTCGTGATAGCCCTTAGGTAGAAATCTTTCGTCTTCCTGCTAACAAATTTTTTTCTTACAAAACTTTGTGGATTTAGGCTAACATTAAATCTTTTATTCCCTCTTAACATTTTCAGGTCAAGTTCCGATCTTCTCCATGGTTTTCCTCACACTGTGCTGCTGCAATTACCCATTGAAACCATTGTTTGCATATCTATCAGCAAAACCATTCTCCAGAAAACAGACATCTGTTTACTAATGCTAAAAACTATTGAAAACAGGCTTTGTCTAACGCCAAAGTTTGCTATTCTCAGGTCATAAAATGTCGTATTTCGTCACAAAAATTAGGCTCTCATGACTTCTGGAGAATCTTTAAAAGATATTAATAAGATTGGCTAATCTATTATTCTACCTCTTTTGTATGGTTCAGATTTTGTCACCTCACCTAAAGACAAAGCTGAATTATTTACTAAGAACTTTTTATTGATATAATCTATTGGTTCTACTAGTTGCGTTCTACCTGATATAGCCGCCAAACAGGTTGATCCATTGATTGACATTCGTATCACTTCAGTTTCTGTATCAAAAGTGATTTCCTGCTTAGACTCTTCTTCAGCTTGTGGTCCAGACAACATACCTATTGTAATGTTCTCCGGAGCTGTCCTCCATACTTTTAAAACTATTTAACAAGTGTTTAAAGTCTGGTTTTCCTGCGAGCTAAAAAGCGGCATCTGTTATCGCTATTTTCAGAATTTCTGAAGAGCGATCTTTCTTGTCTCACTACCATCCTATTATTCTTCTCCTTATTATTAGCAAGGTTTTTGATCTTTCATTAACAAACACTTAATATCTCATCTTGAATCTAATCACTTATTTTCTGATCATCAATATGGATTTCAATCTTTTTCTTATTAACAGTAATAACCAATATGTTTTATTGTGCATTAGGTGGAGAGGTTAAGGGTATCGCTTTTAACATTTCTAAAGCGTTTGATAATGTTTGACATGCTGGTCTTTTCCATGAGGCTTCTTCTTTTGGTGTATTTAGTAACATTCATAAGATTATTTAGTCCTTCCATTAAAATTGTACTTTAAATATAGTTGCCCTCAAGGAACAGCACTCTTCTTCATATCATATAACATATCAGGTATTCCTCAAGGTTCAATCATCGGATCTATAAATTTTTATATTAAATTAACGATCTTCCAGATCTAAGGTGGCGTTGTTTGCTGATGATACTACCAATTATTCTTGTCATGACAAGAAGCCAACACTCTCTAATTGCTTGGAGGGGGTATTTAAGCTTAAAAAAGATCTCAATTCTAATACAGCATAGGGCTCACAGTGGCTGGCAAGTTTTAATTCAAATAAAATTCTACTTTTTTCAGCCAATAGTTATTGCAATAATTTAGATCTTATATTAATGAAAGGTAATGTACTCGATGAGTCATCTACCCTTCATCTTTTAAGACGAGCTGTTAATTCCTATCTTTCTTGGAAACCATATATCAAATCCATTGCAATATTAGTATCTGCTAAGGTTGCATCTCTTTTTTGTGCTCGACACTTCCTTACTCAGAATTCTATTCTTTATCTCTATGAATATCAAATCCCTTCTTGCATGGAATATTGTTGCCATATATGAGGCCATTCTTCTAATGATGCCCTTTCTCATTTAAACAAGGTGCAAAAACGTATTGTAAACATAGTTAGACCTTCTCTTGCCGCCAACCTCCAACTATTATTACATCGTTGTAATGTTTCTTCTCTTTCTCTTTTTTACAAATACTGAAATGGGCACAGCTCTAAAGAGTAAGCGTCTTTTGTGCCATACACTATAATTCATTTTTGTGTTATTCATCATTCAATTAAGTCACATCCTTTTACTGCGACTATTCCTAAGTGCTCCAAAAAATCTTATTAGTCAATTTTTTCCCCCGATCACCAGTTTTTGGAATTTGCTTCCTTTACCTTGCTTTCCTGATTAATATAATTTGAAATCTCTTAAGTCATCTGTCAATCGTTTTCCAGCATTACAAATTTCATTTTTATTCTTCCGTAACTTTTAACTCTTAAAATTGTTGCTTTCAGCCTTGTTGGAAGCAACGATGTAAAAATAAAAAATTATATATATATATATATATATATATATATATATATATATATATATATATATATATATATATATATATATATATATATATATATATATATATATATATACATATATAATTTTGCTCCCTTTTGTGTATATACACTGACTGGTATGTTTGTGTGGACAGGTAGCATTTACATAAAAAAATAACTAAACATAATCAAAAGTGTTGTTTTATTTTGAAAGGATTGGAAAGTTGGGGGGGGGGGAGTTAGAGTAAGCTAAAAATATGTTTTATAATTTTTCTTTTGAAATATTAAATCACAGTTTTTAAATTTTTTTAGATATGCTAGGGAAAAAAATGTGAGGAAAATGACATTTGACAGTGAAGGAGAACTGTACAAAATAAAAGAAAATTTTCCTGGAGCAGAGCTTGTCATAAGAATTAAAGTCGATGATTCTAACTCCGCTTACAAGGTATAACAGTTTAATTATTGTTAAATTTTTTTTTCAAATTAACAAAAAAGTATCAATTTTGTATAATGTTTTGAGAAATAGCCGTTTATTATTACAATTATGTAATGATATTATCACATTTTAATGCTAGGTTTACAGTTATCTGCTCTTGCAAATAACAATAAATTTCTTAAACTTTCTGTAACAAACATTAAATTTCTTAATATACCTTTAGTCTACAATCACAATTTAACAAAATAATCCATATGCGTTACATAATTTGTTAAAATGTTATTGTAGACTAAAAGTATATTGTTCAATATTCAAGTTGTCAGGGTTCAAGTCCACTCTATTTCTTTAGAAGTATAACTTAAGCTGTTTCTAGGCGCAACAGCTTTGTGTTTCTTAGTATTTACAAGAGGGTTGCATCTGAAACAAAAAAAAAATACATTCCTTGACTGTAGTTGCCATTTCTAGAGCCTGATTCTGACCTTAAAATTAAAATAAAGTCTGACATTTTAAAGGCCTTGTTGGAACACGAGGTCATGACATAAGTGAAATTAATTAAGAGAAACCACTTCCTGTTTTAGTAGATGAAAATAACAAACTTTATGATCTTGTTACCTGTAAAAGCTGGTTTCGTTATGTCATTTTGGACTTAGTATAGGAAACAAAGATTTGGTTGGAAGCATGCCAGAATAAAGAAGGTTTAGAGTCAATACCAGGGACTACTAAAACAACGGGACGCGAAACTCTAATTTCATGTAGTTTTGACGACAGGGCCGATGAAAAAAAAAGCGAAACACTTCTATTATTAAACAAAAATATAATTATGAATAGAAATTTAATAAAAAAATGTTATGGCTCAATTATTTATCACTATTTTCAAACAAAAATTAAATTGTGTTGATTAAGTGTTAAAAATAAAACAACTTTTTACAAAGAAACTGTAAATTAGCTGTAAATAATTATTTTTAAAGACAATGTTAATAAACTAATTAATCACTACTTATCATACTATATATTCATATCATAATAATAAATATATAATTATAAACAAATTTTAAACCATATAAATATAAAGCCATAAATACATTTCAAAACGTTATTAATTATATCACCAACGTCAACTAAATAATCAGACCACTAAGTATTGAGTTTCTTTCTTTTTCTGTCCTCAATGTTTAATGAAACAATATCAGATGTATTATCAAGGGTCGTAACACCTTTTAAGAAACAGTTAGTTATTATTGATATAACTTTTGAAATACCTATACTGTCTGTTTCTAAATCAAATGGTAATGTTGAATGCAAGAATAAAAATAATTTCTTTAAATAAACAACACATTGAAAACGTTTTTCAGACATTGGAACGCTGTTAAACAGTAGATAACAAACACAAATAAACTGGAGAAGAGTATCACCAGGATAACGCAATTTACCACGTGAAACATAATCTGTAAATTCAGAACTAGCTGATTGTGATGTTGTTGTATCAACTATACGCTGCGGATCGATCTTGTGCTGTACATAACCAGCCATATAAAAAAGGGCAGCATTCTCCTGATCATTAATAGATTCATTGTCTGCATTAATTAAACATTCATCTAAATAAATAATATCCTCTTCCAATAGATCCATTGTGCAACAGTCTGAATGTATGCGTGAGCAATGAATGTCAGTTTCATCCAAAGAAACTATTTTGCTGAATAATTTTAACCGCTGAAGGTGCAAACTGTTCAATACTTGTTCTGCTGAGATAAAATAATTTCCGCCACTTAGTTGTCTACAAATAAGCAAAAAAATTGCAAAAAGATATAACCAAATAAATTGAGTTGAACCGAGTATTAAATTATAGTTAAAACAGCAATTGTCAAAAAAAAACGAATCAATAAACTTATGTATGTTAAAAAATAATACATTTAAATAAATAAGAGAAATATTTGTTTTTTAGATTTCAAACCTACAAAATTTTCTTTACTATAAGTAACACAAAAATAATTTTACCTGTAGATGCCAAATTCACCTTCAAGACGATCTGTTTGAAAAATACCGGGAAGAACATATTGGTGATCTTCTGAAAGCAGTTTTTTTATTAATTCCACCAATCCTTGTAGGGTGTTAACTAAAGCATGTTTTGTTTCTGGTGTAAAAGTATTATGACGCTTTAATCCCTTTCCCTCTGACATCTTAGAAGTTGCATCAGCAAATGCTAAAATTTCTTTAAATCTAAGGTCATCGAGTGTCTGGAAAGGAGACCTATTGATATCATTAAGTAAAACATCACAACCTTTCCTCTTAACATTTAGCATGTTCCATAATGAAACAATTGGTGCTAAAAAACAGGCAGTGTTCTCAAAATTAGCTAATCTCAATGCTGCAACAGTTTTTTCATTAAATACAGCAACCATGTTTGCAACATTTTGTCTATCAATCAAACTAGGGTACACTGACTTGCGTGAAAGCTTTGTAGTTTTGGCAACACAAGTTTTCTGTCTGTTATATAATTGAACAATGTGAGACCAATCACCAGAGAGAGGTTGATTATTAATTTTTAAACTAATTGTTTGTGTTTTTTCCGTAAACCAATTATTTCTTATACTTTTAAACAAGTGAACTGGATCGTGTAGCATAATAACTGGTTTTTCTTTTTCTATAACACCTTGCCATGGAAAACTTTTATTAACAACGAAACTTTGGTAAACACTTCGATTTGTGGGATGGTTATCTGATAAAAGACACAGTAATTCTCCTCCTGCATCAATTATTTGTTTATTTATGTTTATAATCAAATCGTGAAGAAAGTGCACTGACAGTTTAAATATTGGTACAATTCTACAAACAAAAGAAGGTTTACCAAACATAGGTTTAATCATAAAGACTAATAACGTTTTTGCAATTTTAGTGGGATTGTCCTCACTATATCCAATGAGGTGTCCTCCTCTGAAACTAACACTTGGTTTAATATACATCTCATCAAAGAGAAGGCAGCAACGCTTTTCAGAACTATTAAAATTTTCAAAAACAACTTTGATTGTATTATTGCACTCTTTTTCATTTCCAACTTCTCCAACTCTTCCTAATTTTGAAATGAGAGTCTTTGGACTGGGCAAACAAAGCAGATTTCTTAAATGTCGATAACAACATCTGGAGGACAAATACAGTTCAAGTGCACGACGTATACATAAAGTAGAAAAGCGTAGTCCATTTGGAGAATAAGTGGTGAGGCGTAGTTGTTCAATGAGGAAAAAAATTTCTTCAGAAGTATCACTGTATGTATTTTCAATTTGACTAATCAAACTTAATACCTCATCTTTTATTTCAGGACTAGAGCTACAAACTCTTTTGACAATAGCTTCAAGCTGTGACCACCGAGTAAGACAATGAGAAAAACTGAGCAGGTCATAGCAGTTAACTTTTGTATGCCTACAATAAATATTAACTTGACGCGAATGACAGTTAATTTCAACAGAAAATATTGTTTCAGGTAGACATGATCGAGAAACATCAAACAATATGACTTTTGAATTTTCAATGAACGCAAAGTATTGAGGATATCTAAAATAGATTTAATAACAAGTAAACTTTAAATCAAAACAAACAAATATCATAAAACGAGGAGAAAAAATTAATTTTACCTTTCTTTTATTTCAGACAACATTATTTCAACATCATAAAATTTAATTAAATCAATTTGATTGAAATCATCCAATTCATCAGGTATTGCATTTCGTGATGTTAAAGAAATTTTATTTATATTTGTAGATCTTGGTTGTGTTGAGACTGTTTGGCGCACCATTGAAGATGTGCATCCAGGAAAAATAGATGGGGGATCAACAGGAACCTAAAAAAGATATTATTAAAATTAGTCATTGTAAAACTTATCAATAAAAACAACTTTAAGGATGCTTACCTCAAACTTTGATCGAGGAGGCTTGTGCATTTTGCAGCCTGGTGGCCAGTGTTTTTCACACACACCCATATTTGAAGTTACTTTTTCAAACGCATTTGGAATAGATGACAACCAATATTGTAACTTTTGTGGGTCACTTGGAAACATGTAAACATGAAGCTTTTCTTCTGAAGTTGATGTTAAATAATTTGTGGTACAATTAACTATTGAACATTTTCTTGGCATGATTATAACTAATAATAGTAACACCATTATTATTTATTATAAATATGACATAACATTTTGTAACACTTAATAGATTCATTACTTAAAATAAATTACTCAAATTAAAAATTACTTAATACAATTTTTTAATCTTACTACTTTCAAAAAATAAAAAACTTTTGATTTTTTAATAAAAATAGCAACTTTTTTCAAAAAAAAAAAGGCTTTTTTTTAAAAAATGTTGTAAATATCTCCCAATATTTCTATTGTATTAACCTAAATTTTATCATATACTGGTGAAAAATATATACATTATATTAGTAATATGAATTTGTATCACTTTAATGTATTCTAAAATGTGAATATAATTAGATTAATGTAAATTTTTCATAACTTCTTTGCTAAATCAAACTAACATCGCCATTTACAATCGGCCCTGTCGTCGTTTTAGCATCGATTTGAAGTTTCGCGTCCCGTTATTTTAGTAGTCCCTGGTCAATACCCTCGTACAAAAAGTTTGTCTTTTTTATTTAACAACTCAGTATTACAAATGATTGTTTTGAAAGAAACATTGGACTTATACAAAAGTTTTTAAACTCTTTACACTCTGCAAACATGTTTAATTTGTTGAACTCTTTTGTTCATTATTTCAAATGGAAGTCAATATTACTAATAATATAAAACAGTAATTATACTAACGAACGATTGCTTTTTTGCGCACCTTTTTTAGTATGTTGGAAAAAAAAAGATGAATATTTAAATTATTGAAAAAATACATCTACCTGTTCCAATGATCCTAGTAATTATATATAAATATTTAAATTATTGAAAAAATACATCTACCTGTTCCAATGATCCTAAAATTTTAAATATAAGCTAGTATATAAATGGAGAACAGGTATTTACACAGTGTATTTGCATTTTTTGCAAAAAGTGAAAAAAGTGAAAAAAAATGTCACCCTAATGTACACTTAACAACATTAGGATTAAAAAAAAACTAAATGACTAGAGGTTTTTAAAAAAGTAAGAGATCAATACCGTAAAAGGATGCAACTTTGTTAAGTGACAAGTGAGATTGAGTTATGGTTGATTAAACAGGAAATATTAGCTTGTTTAAGCAGCAATCATGATAGTATTTGTAGAAAATAGAAAGAAAAAAAAACACTTTTTTTCTAAAGGATTTTTTTTTTTAATAAAGAAAATTCTAGATATAGAGGACTTTTTTAGAAAGTTGATAATTGTGCCCCTGCAGTTTTAAACCTGTGTCGTCGGCCCTGGAAGAGATGCAACCTCGTGCCAATGGGACTGAGGGTTAAGCTAGAGTAGGTTTAACTATATTTACTTTACATTTTAGGACATTGTATAGAAAAAAAGAGCATCATTAGAAAAATCAGTCTAAATAAAATAATGGTGCTCCATACATGGTTAAAAAAAAGGTTATATGTAGAAATAGAGAATGGAGAGGGAATAAAGCAATGACAAGCATTATAAAAACACTAATTCATGGAAACTATATATGCAATTCATCATTAACTGTTATTAGTACATAGTTGACTTTTGTTTTTGTTAAACAGCACTGCAGGGCCTAAGTTCTTACAAAACAAGATCAAATTCAAGATCTGCTGCTTGTTAGGAGTTGAGAGTCGATTTAAACAACATGTGTTAGGAGTTAAGAGTCTATTTAAACAACATGTATTATGAGTTGAGAGTTCTTTTAAATATCATGTGTTAGAAATTGAAAGTCTATTTAAACAATATTTGTTAAGAGTTGAAAGTTATTTTAAATAACAAATGTTAAGAGTTGAAAATCCTTTTAAACAACATGTGTTAGGAGTTGAGAGTCCTTTTAAACAATATTTTTTTTTACTGGTTGTAAAAATAAATATTGCTTAAAAGGACTCTTCTGGTGAGTGGAAAAGTTTGTAGACTTATTATTATTTTTTAATAATAAGAATTTTTTTTTAATTTATCTTTAATTTATATTTGGCTTTAAATCATAACCTCATAAATCCAGTTTGCACTGTTTTTTTTTCGTTTAGAAATTGTTTTGTTGATAACAAGTTAAAATTGATAAATAAAGGAAAGAAGGATGGGGGGGGGGGGCTTAATAAGGTTATGATTGGTGAAAGAAATTTTAGACTGATTATTATTATTTTTTAATATATAGATTAGATAAATGATGTCTTTTAGGTGGTACCACTTTATGTAAGATAAAAGTAGTAATGTTATAAAAACCACTTGAACGTTTTCAGATGATTTTGTAAAAAAGTTAAAAAAGTTTGAATGACAGTTATGTCATAAAATATGAAATTATGAAATAAAATAAATTTAGATAAAATTAAAAACAAATAACGTTTTATTTCTATTGCAATTTTATTTTTAAATATTGCTAAAAATTGTTTAAATGCACGATGCAACGAAAAAGTTTTACCTTTAAATCCTTTAGTGGTTTTCACATTTGTTCATTAGAATTTTTTATCATCTTTGTGTTTTCTAAGGAATTGCAATACCAGTAAATATTTTGCTACCAATAATTAAATTATTAATCAATTTAATGGGTAAATTCTGTAAAAAAATTTAATAAAAAATATAAGAACTACAATCATCTAATAAGAAACTAAAAAAACAATTGAGGTGACTTTACAAATTAAAAACCTAACATTTTTTTTGTTAAATTGAAACAAAATTTTAAATTTAAAAAAAGTGAGAAAATTTTAATATATAAAAATTATAAAATTATCATCTATAAATTAATTCGATAGTTAATTTTTATCCATGACAATAAAAATTTACCAATTTGAACTATTTTATACAGGTACAAAAGGTCTATGACTTATAAATAAAGAGATAGTGCAGACAAACAAAATAAATTTACAACTACAAAACCACATCAATAACTTTAAATAAGTCATCAAAAATTACAAAATACTTAACTAAATCAGTTGATGGTTTGTTTGGTGGTGTTGTTGGACATATAACAGCCAACAGCCGTGGTTTTCCATTTGTTAAGTTTTAAAGATCTTATAATTTATGAATACTGTAAAGTGCTTTGGGTTGTAATAATATTTGTAAGTATACAAATATAATTTGAGAAACTGCTAATAACATGCAAGGAAATGTGAGCAAGTTAAATATTAATAGTAGTAAAAGTTTTAATTATTAAATGTTTAATAAAACTAGTAAACCTATTAATCTTAAATATCCCACCTATATGTGCTAAACTCAACTTATTTTTCTGCACAGTAGATTTGTTCGTTAATGTTTTTGCTTTGGATTTAAAGGGTTTACAGTTAACAAAAAAAGTTTTTGCTTTGGATTTAAAGGGATTACAGTTAACAAAAACAAGTCTTCCAAATTTATTGGATTGTTATCAGTTCTAAAAATAAAATAAAATTTAAAAATTCCTTTTCATTCTTGCTTTATTTTATCAAAACTTGCTTGATTAAAAGTTAAATTTATTTTTAATATTTTAAAGTAATAAGTTACACGAATATGTTTGTAGTGATTTATTTTAATTTAAACAGTTGTCTAGTATTATTTATAATATATATTCAACATGTTTTTTAACAGTTTTTTCAAAATTAGAATTTTTTTTATTTATTTGAAATTGTTTAGAACTAAATTACTCAAACATAACATTTTTAGTAACATTTTAATATTTTTATATTTATTTATACTTTTTTACATAAGCTTGGACGCAAGTTTGGTGCTAGTCTTGAAAACACACAAAAATTGTTACAGCTTGCTAAGGACCTTGATTTGAATGTTATTGGTGTAAGGTAAAAATGTTTTTCTTAATGAATTATTGAAAGTTTTAAAAGTATGTATGCATGTATGTAAGTATGTATATATGCATGTATGTAAGTATGTATATATGTATGTATGTATGTAAGTATGTATGTATGGGTGTATGTATGTATGTATGTATGTATGTATGTATGTATGTATGTATGTATGTATGTATGTATGTATGTATGTATGTATGTATGTATGTATGTATGTATGTATGTATGTATGTATGTATGTATGTATGTATGTATGTATGTATGTATGTATGTATGTATGTATGTATGTATGTATGTATGTATGTATGTATGCATGTATGTATGTATGTATGTATGTATGTATGTATGTATGTATGTATGTATGTATGTATGTATGTATGTATGTATGTATGCATGTATGTATGTATGTATGTATGTATGTATGTATGTATGTATGTATGTATGTATGTATGTATGTATGTATGTATGTATGTATGTATGTATGTATGTATGTATGTATGTATGTATGTATGTATGTATGTATGTATGTATGTATGTATGTATGTATGTATGTATGTATGTATGTATGTATGTATGTATGTATGTATGTATGTATGTATGTATGTATGTATGTATGTATGTATGTATGTATGTATGTATGTATGTATGTATGTATGTATGTATGTATGTATGTATGTATGTATGTATGTATGTATGTATGTATGTGTGTATGTTATAACAATTATTGTAATATTTATATTACTAGTGTATAAATTTCTTTATGTTTTTATAATATCTTCCTATGGCATATTTGATATGAAGTTTGGAAAAATCTTTTTATCTAAACTCAGCAAAAATAATCCTAATCATAAATGTTTTAATTAACAACAGTCAGAAGTACAAGAGTGTCGTAATCAAATAATGTGGTCTTTTTTACTAGCCATAAAACATTTTTATATTTCATTTGTCTTTATCTTTATGGTTCAGTTGTCTCTGCATGGCCCTGGCAACAGTTTGCAAGTCTTATTAGCTTATTTGTTCTATCAATAGTTTTTTTTTTTAAATGCATAAAATGTTTTTTATAGAATTAATGTAGTTTTATGTTGAAAATAATACCATATATTGAAATAGTAGACAAATAGTCTAGACTTCATTTTAAAATATTTTTTCAATTCAACATTATTCAAAATTTTGTATCTATGAAAGATAAAATTACAAAAATGTTTTGTTTTTCTTACCTAAACATTATTATGAAAACCCAAACTTTGTATACTGAAAAAAC
>NC_061157.1:4762720-4852720 GCF_022113875.1 Hydra vulgaris | reverse complement strand
AGTGTGGCAGCCAAAGCAGGTGTTAGGAAAAGTTTTTGCATCTTTTTTAAAATGGAAAAGGTGTCATTAGAAGATTCTGCCAAAATGATAACAATATTCCTTACTAGTAAAAATAAGAGATGTATAGAGGTAGAGAATAAAATCTTGTTTAATGGAATCTTAGCAGCTGCTAACTTTACAATGGATTGGATATTATTTCAGTAATTAAAAATAATCTGAGAATACGTCATTAAGAAGCGTTATGCAGCTCGCATTTTATGTACAAAATGGCGATTTGAGTATGGATTCAGCAATTTTAGATTAAGCAAAAACCTTTTTAGTTTGAAATATTTAAATTATCTTTTGATATCATTTATGAGATGTTTATCCAGAAAATATTAAGTCGTAAAAAAAAACATTTAACCACAAATGTAAGTTTTTTTTTGTTAAAAAAACTGATTATTTAATTTTTTTTTTTTAAATAAAAGACTTTAAATAGAATATGATTTTGAATATTAAAAATTTCAATTTAGTTTTGAAGGAATGTAAAATAGTTAGAAAAACTTAGTTTCTAAAGGAATGTAAAAATTTAATTTTAAAGCAATATAAAATAGTTTTCCAATATTTATTAAAGAAAATTTTTTTTCTTACCATCTGCTAACTAATTCTTTACGTTAAACATAAATCTCTCTATCATAGATTAAAGTGTGTGAAAGCAAATGCAATCAATTTTTTTCTCTATAAAAGTGAGAAGTGTATTTTTTTTATGAGGATTGTTTTTATAAATGGGGTTTATAAAATTTTTGTTTTAATGTCGTGTTCTTTTACGCATTCTTTTTCAAATGCAGAATTTAGATTTTATCAGCAATTTTTGTAAAATTTGTTTAAATGATTTTAATATAGTTTAAAATTAAATTTTATTCAAAAACGTACTTTAATGCTGATGAACCAAATATAGCTTTTAAAAATGTATATTAAACAATTTAATTAAAACTTTTACAATTTAATTAAAATGCCACACTTTAACTTTATTGCTAATGACGCAATTTAATTTTGAACAATGTAAATTTCAAAGTTGAGTTAAAGCATGGAAGTATAAAAAAGATAGAAGTTCATCAATTAGCAAACATCAAAACAAGTTTTTTTTTCAAGGTGCCTAGGGAGTAAGCACAATAAAAATTTGTTTATCTTCGCCAATCGAAGTTAAATGAAGTTAAATATCAAATATTTGTATATTTAACAGAACCAAAGCATTGATGTGCAAGGAAAGAAACTAGGCAAAGAGACAAAAACAGTAAAGGATGCAACTTTGCGGAATAATGCTTTTTTCAATAATAATATTTGTTATTTTTTTTTTGTTATTTTTTTTTTATAATGCATAATAATATTAAATTTATAATTTCATTCATATTTTTTTTAATAATATTATAAAATATTATCATTTTTTTTTTTTTCTTCATAGTTTTTTTTTTTATAATATTTATAATATAAAATTATAATATAATTATAATTTTTTATAATATTTATAATACTTGTGTGATGTTTGAAGGTCTTGGGGTACCCTTAAAAATAATTTTTGTTCAAAAAATTGTATAACTCAGTATTATTTATAAAAAATCCAGTTATATAAAACACATTTAGGAGGAAAAGCATACGTTTTTTTAAAAAAGCCATTTTTGGGACACCCTAGTATATGCAATGTTTCTGTATATATCTAATTTTAATATATTCCTACAGTTTATTGTTTATTTCATTTTTAAACGTATTTAAAATTTTGTTTTTATTTATTATATAAAATAAACTATTAAATAATTACATAACTGCAAATAAAGGATAAAGTTATGTTTAAAAATTGCATAAAGTTATACCTTTTTAACCTATACAGGTAATATGCAATAAAACAAGCAAAACCTTATTGGGGCCTGGTTAATTTATTGTTTTTGAGTATATGGTTTTTTAGTGCATAATAGCAAAATAGCTATTGGGACAATTTAAAATTTTTTTGTTTAAAGAACGCTGTTGGCTACACTTTCACATTGCTGGACATTGGTGGCGGATTTCCTGGCTTTAAAAATGAAACTATTTCAATGGATAACGTATGAAACTTAATAAAATCTCTAAAATATCTTTTTACTAATATAATTTTTTATCTATTATAACATTTTTTAACAAATGTATAATAAAGTATAACTATGAGTTTATTGATATTGGTGTATGCGAAGGTAGATTATTGATATGGGTATATGCATAGGTGTTTAGGTAGGTTATTGATAGGGGTGTGTGCACAGGTGTTTAGGTAGGTTATTTAGTGTTTGTTTTTCTGATAAAAAGAAAATGCGTTATTATTTTTTAAGACCTACTTTTTTAAGCTATGGTCATGTAATAATATTTAGTCTTTTGAGTCTTGGTCTTTAAACAACTTGAAAAATAAAGAAAATTAACTAAACAGAAATTTAAAATTGAATTAAACATGTGAATTTAAACTGGTTTATTAAGCATAGTTTTTAGTATTTATCGTTTTATTCAATTTAATTTATACTCCATTCATACTGATGATAAAACATGTTTTATATTAAACGCGTTTTATATTTTAATGTTATAAACTGTAAAAAATAGCCATAAAACAACCTCAGAGTATTGCTTTATTGCTTTTTTATACAGCTTTTTACAATAACAATTTAATATGCTTTTAAAATAAAACGTGTTTTATCGTTTTATAACGTTTTTAAATTAAAACGTGTTTTAGAAATAGATTATTAGTTTTTAGCATTTAACAATTTTTTTTTCAAAAAGTTTGTAAATAAAGTAAATTAAAAGGTTTCAATTTAACTCATGCCTATATATTACCACCTAAATGTGATCTATTTATCATAATAACAATAAATTTAAAATTTTCCTTACTATTATCAAAAAATATTTTTTTTAAATATTTATTATAAAAATTATATGAAAGTTTCAAAAATAATAATTATATTATATAAAAATTAGTATATTTGATTTTAATGGATAAAAAATGACATTTATTAACTAAAAATGAAAAAATACATTTTTACCGTTTTTTTTTGAGAAAATTTTTTTTTTATGTTTTTTATATTATAATTATCATTTTTCAAGTTTTCATATAGTTATGCTTTATAATATTAGGGACTTGTTAAATACTCAAAGGTCTTGGAGGACCACTAAAAATATTTTTTATTTAAAAATATTTTAAATTCAGTATTGTTTTAATATACAAAACACATTTAGGTAGTATGTATAGGGATTTGAAAAAAGTCTTTTTTTTTTTTGGGATATAATATATACATTACCGTTCATAATTATTCGAATCGCATTTATCTTTTTTAAAATGCTAATTTTTATTTAACTACTTTTTATGTTTATTTTTTAAATGTTAGATAATTTAAAAGAATTTTAATTAAAATGCTTTGATAAAAATCGTGACAATAATAGAAATGCAAAAGTACGCAAAACTGCATAAAAATGGACCATCAATGATAGTAAACGTGGACCGACGTGTCGAAGTTTTAAATCTTTTTTTTAAGATAAGACTTTTGTCTAGAAAAAAAATTGTTGAATGTATGATAAAATAGTGTGTAAATAGTATGTAGTAGACTGTAAAACATGCAGAATGTAGTTTTAAGGTGTGGGGCTGCTTTGGTTGGAATGCCACAGGTGACTTTGTAAAAACAGAGGAAGTAATAAAAAAAGTAGTTAACTCGTACACTTAAAAAATCATGCCACACCTTCGGAAAAATGGTTTAATGGGAAGCCATTTATTTTTTCAGAAGAGAATTACTTAAAGTTTAAATTCAAAACATATTTTACAAAAAAAATTGTATAAGTTATTTGACTGAGTTCGAGAACGATTTAATATTGAACAGAATGCTTTAGCCTCCCCAGCCACAAGATCTCTCTTCTATCGGATTTTTTTGGGAAGTAATGGAAAAAACAAATTTTAATGATGCATAAGATGCGGGAAAAACTTAGTTTTTTCTACATCTTATGCATCGAAATCATCGAAAATTAGAAAAGTTGTTAAGTAGAATGCCAAGAATATGTACGGCGGTTATTGTAGCTAAGGATGATTAAAAGGGAAGTAAACTATAAACTAATCTAATGGGATTTTATGTTAATTTTTTATAAACCTATTAAATAAGAAGATAACATATACTTCAGGTAGACTTTGTTTTTAATTCTTCTCTAAACAGTAATAAAACTCTGATATCTCAAATCGAAAAGTATGACCATTCGAATAATGATGGACCGTTGTGTATAAATAAAAAGTCTCAGTAATAAGTTGATAATCACAATAAAAGTTAAATGTCTTGAAGAAAGTTGACAATTTCTTGATTTGTTGTTGCATCTATATAAAATTGGTAACAAAAGTATTATTGTTAAAGTTTTAATTATAATGAAGAGCATTATAGTCAACTCTGAAAGTTGTTCCTGCCCATGTGTTGCTCTTTTTTATGGTAGAATACATTTTACATTCTGCTGCAGTAACAAGAGGAACACAATCAAGTGATAAAACAATTTAAATTTTCTAAAATTTTTCTGGTGTACATTCTTTAAAAGCACTTGCAGCACTTAGTGGTTGATTATCTAGTTGACATTGTAGCCACAATTTTTTGCCACATATCATTTCTTCATTAAGTTAGGGAGATCAATTTCACAATTTATGGTAGCTTTTTGTGTCATTTTAAATAGTGCTACCAAAAGTTTTCTGGCATTATTGAAGGTACAAAACTAAACTATAATTCTACTAAAATTTATTTTTTAGTTTAATTAATACATAACAGATAGGCTATAATTGAAATGATGAGGGATGATTGTAATGATTGAAATGATGAGGGATGATGATGAGGGACCATTTTGAAATACTCTTTAAAGCTTTTAAAAGGTTAATTTTTTGATGATTTTAATGGCCCATTATGTAATCATGGTGTTGATGGTTTTGTATTTAATTTTTTGACAAGATTTGACTTATATTTGTTCAGCATTTATGAATTTTTTTTGAAATGATTGTTTTGACACCCGCAATAGGTCGTTTTGGGTGGATGTTCGAAAATTGGGTTTGTACACCTAAAAAGCTGCTACCTTTAAAGCTGCCATTGATGTTGAACCATCATATCCTTGACCATTAATATTTTAAATTTTAAAATTAAGGTAATGTTCAAATTAAGGTCAATTTCAAACTATGGTCAACTTCGAGTTAAGGTAATATTCAAATTAAGATCAAATTAAATTTGAGCAGGCGTAGCCCAGTAGTTAACGTGCTTGCCTCAGAAGCGAGTGATTTGTGGTTCAACGCTAGCTCGTTCAAGCTCTAGACAAGTTTTACAGTATCAATAAGAAAGGAGGCGTAAACTTCCTTTCAAATGGTCTTCCGCGGTGCTCTGTAACAAGAGTGAAAGGCGTGAGTGAAAACCTGAGCATGTTTTTACAACAAATTATTAAAAAAGGTACCGTCAAAAAAAAGCAAAACTTCATTATTGGAGATTTAATCATAAATTGTTTTCCTTTTAATGACAACCTTGAAGTTAAAATTTTTTATGATGCAATTTTTGAAACGGGTTCAATATTCATAAATTTTAATTAGATAAGATAATGCTAATAATATCGATGAGTCTTTTTTCAAAACCTTTTTTTCTGTATACGATACTCAAAAATGTAACAAATTTTTTAATGATATAGGTTTGGACCACTGTCCAAAAAAATCCTTAAGACCAGATCTTCATTTACTGACTTTCTAGTATTCAAGTATAGTTGGATTGGTTCAATTGAGTTGTCTTCTGAATTATTTTTTGAAGAGTTTGAAAAAGCCTTCAAATCATTAAAAAAAATAAAGCAATTGGAGCATTTCAAATAAATGGAAACGTTATTATAGATTGTTTCGAACAACTAAAAGTTGTTCTTTTTAAAGTTTTTAAAGCTTTTGTCAATCAAGGTGTAATCCCCGATTGGTTAAAAATTGCCAAAACTACTCCTATTTTTAAAGACGGGGACAAATCAATTATTGATAATTATCAACCTATTTCTGTTTTTTCCACATTTTCAAAAATTTTAGATAGAATTATATATAACATAGTACACAAATATTTTTATGATAATAAATTACTTAATCAATTCGGTTTTAAAAAGGAAAGATCAACTGAACATGCAATCATCCAATTTGTACGTGAAATCTTAAAATCATTTAAAAAATCACTATATACGTTAGAACTTTTTATTGAGCTATCTAAAATTTTTTGATGCGGTCGATCACCAAATTTTATTCTATAAACTTAAACACTATGGAATAAAAAATTAAATTTTAAAATGATTTATAAGTTAAAGCAAAGTGGAATTTATTCATTTTCCAAAAGGGGGTTTTTGCCTTTAAATTTACCTCAAATTTTTATCGATCAAATTGAAATAAAAAGTGATTCCGTAACAAAATTTTTAGGTGTTTATCTTGATGAAAATATCACTTGAAATCATTATATCGACTACATAAGTGCTAAATTTCAAATAACATTAGAGATTTATATGAAGCACTAACCTACCTTAGTAAGAAAATTTTAATCAAAAAAATAAATAAATTAAAAAAAAAAAAAACTCAAACTTTATTATTCATTTATATACTGATATCTAAGTTATGTTAATATTGACTGGGGTAGTACAGAAAAAGTTAGTTGCAAAGTCTTTATCGCCGTCAGAATCTTTGCATATGGTTTTCTCACGCAAAACATTATTTTATTGAAATAAGAATTGACTGACTGCGATAAAGAAATTGCAACTATAGAAATTACTAACTGCAACAACAAAAAAATTTTTTCTAAGCTGTTGTTATCGGCCACCTGATGGCGTAAGCGAAAACTTTAGCATGTTTTTACAACAAATTATTAAAAAAGGTACCGTTGAAAAAAAACAAAATTTTATAATTGGAGAATTAAACATGAATTGTTTTCTTTATAATGATAACCTTAAAGTTAAAAATTTTTATGATGAAATTTTTGAAACGGGTTCAGTATCTTTAATAAACAAACCTACAAGAGTAACGACAAATTCAGCAACTCTAATAGATAATATAATAACTTCAGATATTTTCAACAATGATTTAAAAGTAGGTATTTTGCAAACCGATATATCAGATCATTTCCCTACATTCCTAAAATTAGATAATACAAACTCTGAAAAAACTTTAACCGCACAAAGAGTAATTAGAAAACGCATTTATAATGAGGCTAACCTTAATTTATTCAAAAATCAACTTTCATTACTACACTGGAATAACATAAATTTTAATGATAATGCTAACATTATCTATGAGTCTTTTTTCAAAACATTTTTTTCTGTATACAATGCTAACTTCCCAATCATTGAAAATAAAACAACTACTAAGAGCTTAAATACACCCTGGATCACTAAGGGCTTTAAAAAATCGTCCAAAATGAAGCAAAAACTATATATAAATTTTTTGAAAATAAAAACACCTAAAAACGAAAAAATTTACAAGGACTACAAAAATCTATTTGAAAAAATTCGCAAAAATCTAAAAAAAAATTATTGCTCCCAATTACTCAATACATTTAAAAATGACACAAAACACACATGGCAAATAATGAATGAAACTATTGGAAAACAAAAATCATGCTAAGGTTTTCTGCCACAAATGGTTAGAGTCGATAACAAAAGTTTATACGAACCAAGAACTATAGCTCAAGAATTTAACAAACTTTTTATTGATATAGGTCCAATACTTTCTAAAAAAATCCCAAAGACCAAATCTTTATTTACTGATTTTATAGTACCCATTGATAATTGCATTGGTTCAGTTGAGTTGTCTTCTGAATTATTGTTTGAAGAGTTTGAAAGAGCCTTCAAATCTTTAAAAAAAAAATAAAGCAATTGGAGCAGATCAAATAAATGGAAACGTTATTATAGATTGTTTTGAACAGCTAAAAGTTGTTCTTTTTAAAGTTTTTAAAGCTTCTATCCATCAAGGTGTTTTCCCCGAACTGTTAAAAATTGCCAAAATTATTCCTATTTTTAAAGAAGGGGACAAATCAATTGTAAGTAACTATCGCCCTATTTCTGCTCTTTCCACCTTTTCAAAAATTTCAGAAAGAATTATATATAACAGAGTATACAAATATTTTCATGTTAATAAATTACTTAACATTAATCAATTCGGTATTAAAAAGGATAGCTCAACTGAACATGCAATTATCCAATTTGTACGGGAAATCTCAAAATCATTTAAAAAATCACAATATACTCTAGGACTTTTTATTGATTTATCAAAAGCTTTTGATACGGTTGACCACCAAATTCTAATCCATAAACTTAAACACTATGGAATAAAAAATAAAGTTTTAAAATGGTTTGAAAGCTATTTGTCAAATCGTAAACAATTTGTTCCGAGTAATGACGGTTATCACACCAATTGTCTTTCTATAACATGTGGAGTCCCACAAGGCTCAATTCTTGGTCCACTCCTTTTCCTAATTTATATTAATGATTTAAATAAAGCCTCTAAACTATCAAGTATTATGTTTGCAGATGATACTAACTTATTTCTTTCTAACAGTGATATCTTTGAACTTTTTAAAACAATGAACAAAGAGCTTATACATGTATCGAGTTGGTTTAAATGTAATAAGTTTACTCTAAATTCTAATAAAACAAAGTGGACCTTATTCCATTCGCTTTCAAAAAAACGATATTTGCCATTAAACTTACCTAAAATTTTTATTGATCAAAATAAAATAAAAAGAGATTCCGTAACAAAATTTTTAGGTGTTTACCTTGATTAAAACATCACTTGGAATCATCATATCGACTACATAAGCACTAAAATTTCAAAAAACATAGGGGTTTTATATAAAGCACGAATTTACCTCAATAAGAAAATTTTAATCAAACTTTATTATTCATTTATACACAGTCATTTAAATTATGCCAATATCGCCTGGGGTAGTACAGAAAAAAGTAAGTTGCAACGTCTTTATCGCCGTCAGAAACATGCTATCCGTTTAATCTGCTTTGCAAATCAATTTTCTCACGCAAAACATTATTTTATTGAAATGAGAATTTTAAATATATACGAGCTAAATATATATAATATTTTATGCTTTGTATACATGTGGAAAAATGACTTGTCTCAATCTGTATTCAAAGATATTTTTACTCCGAAACCCATCAACAAATACAATTTGAGAAATACTGATTTTTTAAATGAACCTTTTTGTCAAACGAACTTTAATCAATTTTGTATTGTCTATCGGGCACCACACCTTTGGAATAAAATTGTTTTGCCCAATTTTGATTTCGAACTACCCATTACTTTTCGTCTTTTTAAAAGTAAATTAAAAACCCTAATTTTTTCATTAGAAGACGTATTATGTTATTATTAATAATATAAATTAATAACTTTGCCTTTTCTTATTTATATTTGTAAAAAGTTTATTCTTACTTATTTTGTTGATTTTATATTCTTTACTTCACGTATACGTTTATATAAAATATTGGTGAGTAGATCCGCGTGATCTCTCTTTGGATTATAAAATATATATTTGGACTATATATATATGAAATTTGTATAAATTTGATACTGTTAATGCTTGTTTGAACTTATTTAAGGTTCTGACGACAAGATCCTTTGATCTTCTTTCAGATACCTTATTTTATATTTGTGAAAGTTTATTATTATTATCATTATTATTTTTTTTTTTTTTTGGCAATATATAGTTGTAATACGACCAACAAATGTAAAATTAAAAAAATATATATATATATATATATATATATATATATATATATATATATATATATATATATATATATATATGTATATATATATATATATATATATATATATATATATATATATATATATATATATATATATATATATATATATATACGAGCTAAATGTATATGTTTTATACTTCGTTTACATGTAGAATAATTTCCCTATCTGTCTTCAAAGGTATCTTTACTCCGAAACAAATTACAACAAATACAATTTGAGAAATACTGTTTTTTTAAATAAACCTTTTTGTCAAACGAACTTTAATGAGTTTTTTATTGCCTATCGGGCACCGCACCTTCAGAATAAAATTGTTTTGCCGAATTTTGACTTTGAACTACCCATTACTTTTCGTCTTTTTAAAAGTAAATTAAAAACCCTAATTTTTTCATTAGATGACATATTATGTTATTATTAATAATATGAATTAATAACTTTGCCATTATTTATTTACATTTATAAAAACTTGTTCTTATTTACTTTGTTGGTTTTTATATTTTTTACTTAACAATTTATTATATTTTGGTACATATACATTTATATAAAAAATTGTTCGGTAGATCCGCGTGATCTTCCTTTTGATAATATAATATATACTTTAGAAATTTGTAAAAGTTTATTGTTTTTACCTTTGTTCAATTCTTATTTAAGGTTCTGAAGACAAGATCCTTTGATCCTCTTTCAGATACCTTGTTTTATATTTGTTATATCATTTACCAAAAATTTGTGAAAGTTTATTATTTTTATTTTTAACAATATATAATTGTAATACGACCAACAAATGTGAAAAAAAAGACTGTAAAAACTTGGGGAACTTAAAATAAAATAAAAAAAAGTCATGCAAGGTTTGCTTAATTTTAATAAAAATATCTTGTGCTCTCACACGCTCCGACTTTACAAATGTCACAAGCTCTTCATTTATCACGTTTTTTATCAACAAAAAATTTTTTTTAACAAATCTTCATTGATTTATTTTATAATAGAAGTTTGTATTATAGCATTGCCTGAAACCAAGATAATCTTAGTTTAAACCTTTTCTGAAATATAAGAAACTATTCATTTTTGGACTTATTTGAAACATTATTCGTTTTTGGACAAATACTGATGCAATTTGCTGTTAAAATCTCTCGTGAGTTTAAGAAGTGAAAGAAAATTAACAATACTAAAAATTTTACTTAAATTTTTAATCATACACAGAGGTCTACATTGACTTTCACAAAAAATAAAATCTTTCATAATAAATATCAGTTTTTGTGTATTGCATTGGCTTCGATCAGCTATTTTTATACTCGAATATTTAAAAATTACATTTTCATGTGTCGATTAAATTGTATAACATTCATCCTAACAACGTTTGTCATAAATTGTATTTTTGTGATAAACTAATTTGCCTTTATTCTAATTATTAAAGGGTTTACCAACAAAAGACTCGTTATCCTCTCTTTCTTTTAAAAATAATGCACTTAGCCTGTAATATATGAAAAAGAAAGTAGCATTCTCAATTGACAATCCCTTATCAACTTTTTTTAAGATTTGTTTGCTAGCCTATTGGTATAACATTTTTTGTGATGTATTGACTTTTTATTATAATGGCCATTCAAGTTAGAGAACCATGGCCACCAAAAGGGAAAGTGCAAATAGGACAGATATATATACATATACTCTGTATATGTATATATATATATATATATATATATATATATATATATAATATATATATATATATATATATACATATATAGATATATATATACATATAAATATATATATATATATATATATATATATATATATAAATATATATATATATATAAATATATATATATATACATATATATATATATATATATATATATATATATATATATATATATATATATATATATATAAATATATATATACATATATATATATATATATATATATATATATATATATATACATATATATATATATATATATATATATATATATATATATATATATATATATATATATATATATATATATATATATATATATATATATATATATATATATATATATATATATATATATACATATACAGAGTGGCCAGCAACTTTCTTTTCGGAAAACCTGGAAATTTTAGGCAAATTTTAAAATGTTAAAAAGTCAGGGAATTTATTAAATTTTACATAAGTTATAAAAAAAAGTCAAAGAAATTTGGTAATAAAATATATTTATTTGGTAAATTCGCTAATAGAATATATTTGTTTGCTTATTGGAGACTAAAAATCAATTTATAACATATATTCATATTTTATTTTATTTTAAGAGAACTTGGGTAAAGTTGTATGAGTTTAATGTGCTGCCTTTTTATTGCTACATTTGTTAAATATACATCGGTTAGTAAGGAAATTTTATTTGAGTCAGGGAAAAGTCGGCGGAAATAAAATCAAAGTTATCTGGCCGCACTGTTTACACACACACACACACACACACACACACACACACACACACACACACACACACACACACATACACACACACACACACACACACACATATATATAAATTAGTAAAAAATCAAAAACGTTTTTATTTTACACATTAATAATGGCACATCAGAAATAAATGCATTTTAATAAATTAATAAACTTTAATTTAAACCAAATATTAAATTACTACAACTCATATACTACTAAAATATTTCACATAGAAGTGGAATTTTACACATTTGTAGAACATGCTGACTCTATTATAAAAAGAACTATTTTATTAATTTTAAATTTATTTTTTTATGTGTGTATATATGTATGTATCTATGTATGTATTTAGATTGCAGCCCAATTAAATCTTAGTTTGGCTGAGTTTTTTCCTTCAGAAAGAAATTTAATTATAATTGCTGAGCCAGGAAAATATTTTGTTGAATCAGCATTTACATTATGCTGTAATGTAATTTCAGTTAAAGAAGTTAATGACAGAAATAAGCACTTCATGTATTATTTAAACGATGGAGTTTTCAGTTCTTTTATAGGAGTTTTATTTGCTGAAAAGTTTAAACCTCTTTTACTTCAAGAATCGGACACAACTTTATTGTTTAAAAGCAGTCTTTGGGGACCAACCTGCGATTCATCCGATTGCATATCAGAGGAAATGTATTTGCCAAAGGTATATTAACACAAAAATTATAAAAACTTTAAATTCATGGACCATCAATATTTATAAAATTTAATGATAGTTTATAAAGTTTAATAAATACTTTTAATTATTTTTTTTTTATAAAATAGATTTAAAAACATCACTTATATAAAATATTGTTACAGCTTTCAGTTCGAGATTGGTTGTATTTTAAAAACATGGGTGCGTACACCACATGCTTTGCTTCAAAATTCAATGGCTTCAATCCGCCTGTCATTTACTATGTGAGCACAAGTAAAATAGGCAGTATATTTTCTGTATCTTTTGACGATTAAACTCAGTTTTGATAAGGTTGGTTAAAGTTTCAACCAGATAAGTTTTTAGGTTGTATTTTAAAATTTTCACATAATGCTTATTAAAGTAAAAAAAAACAACAACATTTCTCTATCAAGTGTGAAGCAAGTTCTGAGTAAGTACAGATTGAGAAAACAAGTCTCTACATATAATATAAAAGATTAATTTATCAACAAAAGTTTAAAAAATTTAAAGCTGAACATTTCACAAATAATCCGCAAATGCCGAAGTTAAATATCAAAGCAATGGTAATTGTTTTATCGCACTGTATTGGTTGAATATCAGGGGGTTGAATAACAAAGTAAAGAGTTTGAATAACAAAGTATCAAGTTGTATTTTTTGAATAATCTGGGATTGAATAATAAAGCAATGAGATTTAATAAAAAAAAAAAAAAAATGACAATTGTTGCATTAATTATTGCATCAGTTGATTTAATTTATTCAAAAAAGCTCTTTCAACAATTTTCAATAAGTAGAAAAAGTTTCTTCAACTAAATTTTGTCTTTATCGTATTTACTAAAGAAAAACGCGTCTTGTTATTATTTGTAGCAATAATATCGCAAAGATATTTTTTTTATTTTTTACGGCCTACGCACGGCGATCTATACTGCAGGCCTTGCCGACCCGCAAACGGATAACCTGAGCGGGGGCATAATTTATAAACAGCAAAAACTTAATAATTTTGTTATTAATCCAACAGACTTTTTTTTCTCAAAAATATTTACTTTATAACTAAAGACTGAAGTTTAAACAAAAATTTTTTTTTTTTGTATATGCGACACAATGATCGCAAAAAGTGACCAACGGAGCCGTCCAGTTACTTAGACCTGGGAGATGTGAAAATAAAAACAGATTGAAGATGATCTCATTTAGATAAAAAAACATAAATTGATGCAAAGACTATTTAGTAGGAGAAGTAAAAGTTAGCAACTCAGGAAAAGAGGAATAAAAACTCACACTCTAGTCATCTTTTAGCAAATGATAAAACAATGATCTATGAGTAAACAAGTCAATAAAAATCCGCTGGTTTATAATGGTATTCATAGTTAAAATAATCGCACCATACAAATGTCTAATAAATGTAGTACTGTATATGTTCTAAACTCTAGATAAAAAATTGAGAACTGATAATCACCTGTGTAACATATAAGTATATAAATGTCGTTAATGTAACAAATACATAATAAAAAGCTCACAAAGCGCAAAAACACATGGGTTTAAGAGGTAAAAGAATGTTGGTGCCATAATAACCAATTAGAATTAAGTAGTGGATATATATATATATATATATATATATATATATATATATATATATATATATATATATATATATAGCATTGTGAAAAATTTAAGAACCACTAAAAAGCAAATCATAATTTATTTTTATTTTTGAATTTTTATTTAGTCGAATATATTTTTCTGATAAAATAAATAATAATAAATTTTAGAAAATATACAAGCAAAATAAAAAATAATAATAATGCCAATGACTTTTAAACAAATAAAAAAAATGTATTTAAAGTTTTGTAGGTAATTTTTATTTTAAAAAAAATGTGAAAAAGTTAAGTACCACACAACAAAAAACGGTAGTTTTTACCTAATACCGCATAATTCTAGCATGAATTCTTAAGCACTCATTTATACGATTTGGCATTGAGTCTATTAAACTCTCGAAATACCTTTGGGAATATTTCCAAGTATCATTGGAATAAAAAAATCATCAAAAATAAAACAAAAACTCTGTATTAAATATCTTAAAAATAAATCCGACAAACATAAAAATAACTACACAGTTTACAAAAATCTATTTGAAAAACTCCAAAAAAAAGTCAAACAAATTTACTACTCTTACTTGCTTATAAAACACAAGCATAATTCAAGGCGGGTGTGGCAAATATTGAAAGAAATTTCTAGCAAACATAAGACAAACATAAATACGATGCTGAATGCTATAAAATTTGAAAATAAGTTAATTACCGATTCAAATGAAATCGCAGCCGAATTCAATAACTTCTTTTCGTCAATAGGACATAACCTATCAAACAAGGTTCCTTATGTAGACAACAACATTGTTGATGAATTTATATCATCACCAAATTCAACAATAAATTTTTCAAATCTAACTTATAATGAATTCGAAATTGCATTTAAATCATTAAAAAGGAATAAAGCAATAGGGCCTGATGATATAAATGGAAACATTGTAATCGACTCTTTTAATGAGATTAAAGATATCCTCTTCAAAGTTTTCAAAGCATCTATTACTCAAGGATCGTTTCCAAATAGTTTGAAAATAGCCAAAGTAACTCCAATCTTTAAAACAGGTGACCATACCAACATAACAAACTATCGTCCTATCTCAGTTCTACCGGTCTTTTCAAAAATATTAGAAAGAATAATGTATAATAGAATTTACACTTATCTTATTGATAATAAACTCCTTTATAAAAATCAATTTGGTTTTCAGAGAAACAGTTCTACTGAACACGCTATTCTCCAAGTAACACGCAGTATTGCCGATTCATTTAAGAATTCTCAAGAGCTATGGTATAAAAGATAAAACCCTAAATTGGTTCAAAAGCTATGTAAGTAACCGCAAACAATTTGTTTATAACAAAGAATCTTCATCGCAAATAATAAAAAATATAACATGCGGTGTCCCCCAAGGGTCCATACTTGGACCACTATTATTTCTATTATACATAAATGATCTTTGCAAAGCTTCTACCCTAACGACCGTAAATTTTGCAGATGATACGAATTTATTTCAGTCGCACGAAAACATAGAAATACTTTTTAATAATATGAATAATGAATTAAAAAGAATATCATTTTGGTTTAGAAAAAATAAATTGTCCTTGAATACGGATAAAACAAAGTTTATACTTTTTCACCCAACCTCTAAAAAAAAGAGAATCCAAAATATCTTACCTGACCTATTCATTGACAATACAATCATAAAAAGGGAAAAATTTACAAAATTTTTAGGAGTCATAATAGATGAAAACTTATCTTGGAGTCAGCAATTTGATAGTATTTCAATGAAAGTTGCTAAAAACATTGGAGTTCTATACAAAGCTCGATATATACTAAATAAAAGGCAACTAACTTAACTATATTATTCATTTATTCATTGCCATATAAACTATGCCAATATTATATGGGGAAGCGCTCACAAAACCAAACTTAAATCTCTCTATCGGCATCAGAAACACGCAGCTCGCATAATTAATTTTGGAAATCGTTTTTCAAGCTCAACACCACTTCTTATAGAAATGAAAGCTTTAAATATATACAAACTAAATATTTTTAATATTTTATGTTTTATGTTTAAATGTAAAGAAAATTTATCTCCAAGTGTATTTATAAATCTCTATAATTTGAAACCAAAAAACAAATATGAGCTTCGTGATAGTAAAAATATTTAAGAGCCGTTTTGCAAAACAAAAATTGACCAGTTTTGTATTTCTTATCGTGGTCCATTTCTTTGGAATAAAATAGTTTTACCTAACTTTGATTTTTTTTTTAAATGGTCTTATTCCTCCTTTAAAAAGAAAACAAAAGAAATAATCTTTTCAACACAAAATAAATTTATTTATTTTTAGTATTTCAAGTTATTTGATATTTTTGTCGACTGTGTGATGAATATTATTTAAACAATATATGCTGAATACTTTATATTATAATATTGTTCAATATTGAGAATGTTATATATTCATATTATAGAATATTATGTTAAAACTTGCTTAACATCTGAAGAATATTCTAACGCTTATGTAATTTTTAATATTTGTAAATTTTCTACCTTTTAATTCGTTATATAGCTTGTAAAGGGCTTCATGATAAGATCATGTGATCTTCTGGAAGTCCTACCAGTAATATATTCAATGTAAATTTACCTTGTTCATATTTTTCTGGAAAAAAACTTGTTAAATTAAATTGGTAAAATATTGCACAACTCCTAAGGCTTCTTGGTGCTTTCTTAACAATCTCTTTATCAAGCCAACTCTAAATATTTTCAATGCAATTCAGATCTGGGCTATTTGGTAGCCAAGTTAGACGCTCAATATTTTTGCTTTCGAACCATTCAGAGACCATTGCTGAAAAATGAACAGAACGCTTTGCTCAAGTGCATCAATTGATGGTAATAAGTTGTTATTTAAAATATCGATGTAATAAATAGAGTTGAGTCGATCATCAAGTAATTTAAACATAACGAGACCATAATATGTCATGCCGCACCATATTCCAACCGACCCGCCACGTTGCTTTGTTCTTTGCTGCCTGCGAATCATAATTTGGTTTTTTCGGTTATCAACCTCGATATTCATCTCATCACTGAATATTACTGTCCTCCATTTTTCTTTAGACCATTCTTTGACACTTTGGCAAAATTATTTTTGCTTTTTTATATGTTGTTTGATAAGTCGCGGTTTTAGAACAGCTTTTTTCCAGAGCATATTGTAAGCTATTAGTTTCCTACGCACAAGTGATGCTGATGCTTGATGTCTATTTGAAAGCTTCCATTCCCTTCTCAATTCATACAACGGCATGATTCAATTTTTTCTTGTCAACCTGATTAAAAGTCGATCATCATTGGGTGACATCAAACGCGGTCTTCCAGAACGATGGCAATCAACGTAAGATTTCGTCTCTCTGAATCTTTTGATGATTGTTAGCACGTTACAAGCTCTAAAATGACAAACGTAAATACTATGCCGTCAGAGATAGTGAAATAAAGATGATGCTACATAAGGATGACCGTAATCAAGACAAAATTAGATCAATCAGACTATAGCAATTCATATACAATGTGATCAAATGTAATGAACTCCAGTCAAACAACCACAAATCGACAATATCTTCACCAACAACTAAACCTATCAGTTCTGCCAATGGTACTACTACAGCATCATTATTAACAGTAACCTCTCCGATAAATATAAACACCAATAGTGCACCAATGAATTTTGTCTACAGTATTTATTGCGGCAGCACCATGAATGACCCCTCAGACAATCACAATCACCAAAAATAGTGTACCGATTAGATCCGACATCGTTGCTGCTTTAGCAGCACTATCGACAATAACCCCTCTTACAACTCAAGACACTAATTATGGATGAACAAACAAAGGGATGCCCCTTTCTATATTTAGCTGTTACTATACAAATGCCACGTCCCTAAATTTCGATAAATTAGCAGAGCTATCTACAATAGCTTCTTTCAACATCATTCATGTAATATTTGTAACTGAAACTTGGTTCTCAGAAACATCAGCACCACTTTTAATAGGATACAACCTCATCCGTAAAGACCGAGCTGATGGTTATTGGGGCGTTGCAATATACATTTTAAATAATCTTATAGCATGTCAAATTGGACCTGATACTGTGTATATTCGGACTCTCACCTGTGTCTTCTGAACAACTCTGGGTTTCACTCACTATAAACAACTATTCTTTCTTACTCAGTGCAATATATAGGCCGCCTCTTACTGTCAACCACCAAAACAACAATCTAATAGATTCTAAAATAAATAACAACATCAAATTGGCAGCAAATGCTGTCAGAAAAAAACAACTTTATGACCTACTAGTAGCTGGCGATTTTAAATATCCTTATGTAAAATGGTCTCGAGATGGATCAGCCAATTAGCTTGGACCTGACAACAGTCCTGGACACATTTTCATTAAAATGTTAGCTGAGATCTCAACATGTACTCTTTCCCACCTTTACATCGGCAGATGGCTCACAAGATAACACGCTTGACTATATTATAAGTGAATACCCACTCAGTGTGTTGAACATCAGACCAGGGCCCTCTTAGGTAATGCCCGCCAGTCTCATCTGAGTCTACTCTGGAATTATACTCTTCCGACCGATTTGGCATAAAAATTTACCAGCTCCAATTTAAACTATAGAAAAGGCAACTTCACCGCTATGTCAGCTAAATTATTAGATATTGACTGGCCATCTCTACTAGCCAACAAAAATATAAACGAAGCTTATGACACCTTTATGTCTATTTACCATAAACTGTGTATTGAGTTAGGGTTGGAGAATAATTTTGAGTTATATGGTTTGAGTTAGGCAATAATGGTTGGGTTATGTTGAATATAATGGTTGGATTATGATGATATTTTCTTAATTTTCTTAAAATTAAGAAAATATCATCATTAATCAACCAGATTTTATTTGGAGCTGATCGTTCAAAGATTTTAAAAAATGCCTGACTAATTCTATTTCTATCGCTTATTATAGGTTTAATTTGTCATGAAGACTCCTTCATTGATTGGAAAGTAATGTCAATTTATTCAAAAAGAAATTGAGAATTAAATTTACTTTGGGTACCATTTTGGAAGTGAAGGATGGTCCACCGAATAAGCCATTAGAACCAATATAGTTTTTGCAAGAGAAGTTGAGTCGTCGATTGTTTTTCTAAATAAATTGCTACCATGGCGTAACAACATTTTTTAAACATAAATATTATCATGCAATAAAAAACAAAATTTCTGTTTTACTTCAGAAGATTAAAAATATTAGTCAAAAAATGCTAAAAATACTTTGACAAGAAACTTCAAAGAACAACTTTTTTACTTTACAGAAAAACTTTGAAAAGAATAACTTCACATTTTTCTTAATTAAATGAAAAGCATTTTTTGACTAATATTTTTAATCGTTTGAAGAAAAACAGAAACTTTGTTTTTTATTGCATGATGAGATTTATGTTTAAAATACACTGCAGGCAATTGCTAATCTGTTCGCAATTGAATATACAATGTTCTGGATGTAGCAAAATACCGATAAGATCTAATAATAACCTCCTTAAAATAAATCTTACTACCAAAACACTGTGTACCTATAGAAGCTAAATGTTTCTGAACTACAATATCTTTTTTTCCACAAATTAAGTTCTGCAAATAATGTAAAACTTCTTTTAATATAGACCATATGTTGATTTTTGAAATACTGTTTTTAGAAATAGTAGGAACTTTATTTTCGGCACATAATGATGAGTTTTAAAATGCAAATCCTCACTAACCTTGATTAAAAAATATAGAACTCTATTTGAATAAAGTTGTGGTTGTATTTTCTAAAAACCGTATTTCAAAAATCAACGTTGTATTATTTGTTATTCATCATAAAGCATTCTAATGGAACACATTAATATCTTTCAACATTCGAAAGAATATTTTTCAATTAAGCAAATGTTACTCTTTTTCTAAAAAAGTTGATAGTTCATCTTGAGAGAAATTTCGAAACACGAAGAAGCATGAGTTATTAATTGTAATGGAGGAAGATGGGTGGGAATTTAACTAGATGGTGTGCCAGGCCAAAAAGATAGTGGAAATTTAGGACAATATTTTCCTCTAACTATTTGATTTTCAAAATTTATCGGTCAATGCAACTCACAAACTACAGTGTCATTTGTTACTTTCAGGTTTGCACTTGAAATTATTTTATCTACATTTGTTTTTCTTCTTCATTTGTAGGAAACCGATAGAGAAGAACCTGTTGAACCTTGGCGGTGCTCTGTAACAATAAATAACAAATAATAATAATAAATAATAATATATGTTTTTTTTATTTGTTTTTTATTTTTGTTTTGTTTTTTATTTTGTTATTTATGTGCCCCGATTTTGTTATTTATCTTGACCGCGGATAGGCATTTAATCAGGAAGTTCACGCCACCTGACCCTAACCCAAACCTCAACCCTAACCCTGACACTACATAGACCTAGGTAAGTGCATTTGAACATAATAAATGCTCTGTCGCGGTGCTCGGTAATAAGACCGTAAGGACTTCTGGGAGCACCTAAATAACCTAAATAAAAATGAACATAACAGATCATTTCTAAATATTCTTTATTACAGATAAAATAACCCCTATAGTGGTTATGTTATCTGAATGATTATATGATTATATATATCTCCCTCAAAATCTACAATCTTTATACAATTGATCAATAGAAACCTCTTAAAATATTTTTGAAAACTTTTATTATAAAAAACTAAATTGAATCTTATACTGTAATCACAGAAAGTAAAACGTAATCTTGGTACGCATGGCTTAATCTTGGTGTAGTTTTGTTAAGTTATGACTTGGTATTTCTTCTCCAAAAAAAATATACAAATAATAAACTCATTTATAACTTTTAGATGAACAAAGGGTTACTAAAATCATCAAAGAAGAAACATAAAACATATAAAAATAAAACAAAGTATAAAAATTTATTTAAAAAAAAAAAAGAAGCCTAAAAAAAAAAAAAACAAATGTGCAGATGATAATTTTCCACAAAATAATCTTAATTGATGGTGAGATGATAGTATTAGTTTAAAAACTCATCAATTTTTTTCTTGAATTAGGCCCAAAGACGGATGATAAAGTTCCAAATAATATCATAAGTTTCGAAAGCTTAATCAAAACAACCTGTGAACTAATATATACAAAACTAATATATACAAAAGTAATAGTCAATAGTCAAAAAAATAAATATGTTGGTACTGAAAGAATTAGCTTGAATTTAGTTAAAGCCCTCGTTGTTTCACATTTTTAATCTTCCTTTAAAATTCAGCATTGCGCCTAAGAAAATTGCTGAAACAAAATATATTATTAAAATCTCAAAAAACGTATTTTTATGCTATATAGAGTAAAACCATTTCCTAAAACAATATTTTTAAATACATACTTTTTGTTTATTTGTAGTCATGTATTTATATTGCAATATTACAATAGATGCGCTAACTTTAGTGAGTTAAAAAAATCTATTGTAAAAAACAACAACAAAAAAACAAATATATTTAGAGTTAACAGAACGAATCTTTTCTTAAAGGAACTTGATGACCTAAATGTTTATAAACTAATATACACCAAATTTTGCTGTTCATGTTTAAAACAATCATGGTATATGTTCTAATATATTTCATCTTTACTTTACCAAAATTTCTAATAAATACTCCACAAATTTTTCGAACCGTTTGAACTAGATCTGCAGATCTGGTTCAAACGAATCGGGTTGGGTCGGGTCCATAATAGCAATACCCATGGGTATTGTTATTATAGACCCGAAATCACGCCAGGCAGACCGTATAAAAATGCTTCACAAAAATCCTTTTTCGATTTGCGGAGCATTGAGGTTTTAACCCAGTGGGCACCGGACCAAATAAAGACGTCTTTTGAACGTTCAAAAGACGTCCAAAACATTTAAGACGTTCAAAAGACGTCCAAAATTTGTATAAGACTTTTAAAAGACGTCTTTTTTACGTCCGTGCCCACTGGGAAAGAGTATAGTAAAAATCCTAAACCAATTTTTAAAGCAGATGAAGTGCAATTATAAATGATTGTTTATTGAATTTTGAGGTTAATAAGGAAAATTTATATGTCAAGTTAACCGCACGAGTGATTTTAATACTATATAATAAATTGAAAAAGCTCTTTGATATGTAAAAACATAAAATCAGTATAATCTTATTGAGGTAAACATACTTAGTGAGTTTTTAAAATTGTTTATGTTTTTGTTTGATAAGTGTTGTTATTCATTTTATTTTTGATCCTTAGTCAATTGTTTGGTGTTTTTGAGTTTGATATATATATATATAAAAACTTTTTTTGACTTTTCAATAATTAAAAATTTAGTTTTTCCATGTTTTTAAAAAGCCTTTTTTGCACTTCTTGCTATTTTTAAATAATGTTTTATTCATTATTTTACCACTTTTTGCATTTATTTATTTAATACAGTTAACGTAATTTCATATTTTTAAATTAAAATTTATCTTTACGGAATTTATTAAGGGGCTTGGCGATTGGTCTTTTTCCCGCCTCAGCTACCTATATATTTTGTTAGTAACTTACGGAATGTATATATTACGGAATGTATATATTACGGAATATATTTTTACGGCAAAAAAAAAAAGTACTATTCGAAATGAATTTTACATTGCTCTTACTACCCGACGGGCATTTATTTTTAAAAGTTACGTTCTAAATGTGTTTTAAACGTCTTTTAAATGTCTTTTAAACATTAATGTTTAAAAGACGTTTAAAAGACATTTAAAATACATTTAGATCGTAACTTTTAAAAACAAATGCCCGTCGGGTATGTTAATAGTAATTAAAAATTAAAAAAGCAAATACGTATACTTTTATAGGTATTGAAGCCCTTCTAATTATTTTATTATTCAAAGTGAACATTGATAGAAAAATAATGTCCCTGTTTAAGATATGCACTATTAAAAAAATGCACTTTTAAAAAAATGATAAAGTAATGTGCTTCTAAATTTTTGAACACATTAAACGCTCCAGTGCTAAAGGTAAGTATTTCAGCTCTGTCTATTTTTTCTCCTTTTTTCGTATATACAAAAAGAATTGAGAGTTTCAAAAAACATGTTGCAATAAAATATTCTTAAGAATTAAAAAATCAATTACAAGTATATATAAAATTATTAAAAGAATTAAAAAATCAATTACAAGTATATATAAAAAATCAATTACAAGTATTCATCGAATCAACGTTGGATTATAGTTGAATCAGTGAATGTTAAAAGGGCGGAAGTCAAACAATGCAAACTTTTACAACTAAAAAAAACTGCATTTCCCCACGTAATCAGTTTTTGTTAATGTTTTAATAATTTTTTTTTGAAGGTGAAAAAAATTCATTTTAGAAAAAAATTTAATAAACTACTAACAAAAGTTTACTTTTTTGGGGAAAATGCAATTTATCTATGATTTCCAAAAATTTATATTGATGGACTTCTGCCCTTTTAACATTCACCGATTCAGTTATTAAATCAACATTGGGATTAGATAAAAGCAAAAATCAGTATTTGAAATGGATTTTTAACTTTGTACCAATGAATGTGTTCAAGCTGTACCAATGAATGTGTTTTGGTAGTTAAAGCCGAGTTACTCATGAGATTTTTTGTTTGAGTAATTATTTAATATATTTAATTTAGTCGGCTGAAATAAGGCAATAAAACTTTGTATTCGGCACATACGTTTCTATTATTTATAAATCTTATACTTATATCTTACATAATCTACATCGTCCTTTAAGCCTCCTAATCTTAACTGATAATATTCTCAATAGAAAGTCAATGGAATGTTTTATTGACAATAGAAAGTCAATGGAATGTTTTATTGACAATATTATTAGTTAAGTCATGAGAAAGACCTGAATCTCAAAAGAAGCGCTAAGGTGTAAAAACTTCAAAAGCAATCAATATTATTTAATAATTGAAGAACTAAATTTCAGTTTATAAAATAAATCTTTATTATATTATATTACCAATGTTTATTTTATCAGTATTACTTTTTAACAAGTACTTTCATTGAAGGTCGTGCCAATCGTTTGAATTTATTGCAGCCCATTCTATCATAAACACGCGATACGACACGGTTAGCACGGATCCTTTTAATGCCTACCTAGCTGTCCTAAGAACGCCACCTATACGAAAAGTTAGCGTACACATCAAGGTACCCTCTGATACAAATTTTTAAATCATTTAAATTTGTCCGCGGAAAATAATTTAATTTGAATGTTCAAATTGTCTTAAATTTTGACTTCATAGTGCGCCAATAAAAGCACTTGTAGAATTTGAACCACTCAATATAATTTGATAAAAATTAGTGCAAATGTAGCCAATATTCACACCAAACTCTGGACAAAATGTCAGCCTGACTGTATGACTGATGTAGGATTTATTGCAGTTTTAGTTGAAGTTTTGTCAGCTTTTTGCTACTTATACCTCAAAGCGTTACCAATTACTTTGAATTTCGGTCACTATTTTTGAAATAACGGTTACATGAGTGTTCTACTATGTAATACCAACAATTTTTGTTATAATTGTTTTAACGGTACATGTACAGTTTTCATTTTATAGATCAAAATAGTGATTTGCTACTTAAAGCGTGATTTGAATTGGCTTATGCCAATCGCGTTGACACGGCCTTCAAAGTGGAGGGTGTCAACCCCTCAATTTCTAAAATAAAATCCATAATTTCTAAAATAATTGTCTATATTTCTAAAAAAAAGGTCCTCGCAAAAATATATGGGCAGGCCATGGCTCCCTTAACGGCCATGTATGCATAGCGTGAATATACCAACATTTCCTAAGGTATAAACTACTGCGAGAATGCAAAAAAATTGGTTAAGGCGGATTTCTAGAGATACTTACATAAAAAATATAAATATTTATTTATCTGAAAATGGAACAACTGTGAAAAAGCCAAATATTTTTATATTGACAAAGATAATTGACTTAAAAAATTCAGATAAGTTAACTAACATATCTGGCCAATACAAAGTTTGGAGGACCAGTCGGAGGAAAAGTACTCTAACTGAATAACTAATTAGGTTAAAGGGTTGTTTTAAAATAAAACAACCCGTGTAAAAAGTATCATTAGTTTAATATGTGTGTCAGTTATCAATAATGTATTTTCCTTACAAGTGAGTAGTTTAAACAATTGTTTCCTGGTAAGGAAAGAACTATTCAAGTATTATTTCCTTGTAATTTAATATTACCTCAAAGAATCATGATAAAAATCGAAGGTTTGTGTGCTTGCTCTGTATTAAAAATATTTAAGACAGCTTACTACTTTTCAAGCAGATCGAATATGCCAACTGTACAAGATTAAGATCAATATCAGTGATACTCGGGTACCAAAAGGATTCTGCAAATCGTGTAGAATTACTTTGCGCAGGGAACAAGAGAAGAAGAATTTGCACTCCTTCTTTTGTTTGATTTTGAGTCAATACAAGTGAGACCTGAAACAAGAGGCACAATGTATTATAGAGCAAACCACTATTGAGAAAAAAACCAAAGGTGCGTTGCAGCAAATGCCTCAGCCCTTTAGGAAAAGGTTTGCCCCACCAATGCTCTCAAATAATATTAAGGAAAAACTTTAAATCTTTAGCAGCAAAAGATACCAAATCATCCGAACAAATTGCATCTCGAGTTATTTCCAATAAAAAATTATCTCTGGAAGGAACTATTTTACTGGCTAAAGCATCCGGAGGGCCTCCACTTACAGTTAGCCCTGGTAAATATTTATATATAAATACTTTTAACATATATTAAGTTTTAGATTTATTTATTCATGGTCAAAAAATTTTTTTTGACAAAGAGCGGCACACCAGGCCTCTCTGTTATGAAAATACAGTTTTTCAATTTCAGCTTAAGTGAAGATGCCGTAGCAGAGAAAGTTCATGTTGAAAATTGTTCAAGTTCTTTGCGTCCACCGCATTTTGGGTTAAAGAATTCCATAATCTTACAATACGGTTGGTGAAGAAGTTGCTTCTTTTAGCGCAGTTTTGGACAAGTTGTACTTTTAGTTCTTTAGTGTGTACTTTGAAGATTCCGTGTTAGGTTGAAATTGAGGGACGTGAAAGTTAACTTTATCAATTTTGGTAATGATTTTATATTGTTCAATAAGGTCTCGTTGTTCAGTTTGTGTTGTAAGGTTAAGGCTTAATAGTCTTTGAGCATACAAAAAGTTTTTAAAGGAGGAAATATGTTTTGTGGCTCGGTGTTGAACTTGCTCAAGTTTGGAAATGTCTTGAGCTTAAAAAGAGTGACGAGGCCTGCACTGCAAATTCTAGGTGTGGGCGAACGTACGGAATATACAGTGTGCGCCATAATGAAGAACCTATACCTCGGAAAGCTTTCTTGAGCCTGCCAGGCATTCGGTTGCCAGCTGATGCAGCCGCACAGACATTTTTTAACTTTTAGATTGCTTGTTATAAAAAGGCCTAGAACTCGTTCAGATGACGTGCATGATAGCTGGTGCAATTGGCCGTCCAGATTAATTATTGTATAAACTGCAGTCAATTTTTTTTGCTGCTGCGCCCGGTGTGCATGACCTTGCACTTTTTGACATTAAATGACATGAGCCTCGTGTGCAACCACTTCACTGCTTCGTTGATACTGGCTTGGAGCTTTATGATGTCATGGTTTGATTCTATAGTTCCAATTATTTTACAAACATCTGCATACATTTTAAAGTGGTGTTGTATTTTGTCTGGCAAATCATTAATGTAGACAAGGAACAGGAGTGGTCAAAGAACAAATACTTGTGGCACACCGCTAGAGACAGTTTTCCAATTAGATTTATTGTTACCAATGGTTACGCGTTGCAGTCGGTTGGTTACCCAGCTTTTGATCTATTCGTGCAAGTTGTCGGACACTCCATATGATTTTAGCTTGTGCAGCAGACGATGGTGCGAAACTTTGTCGAATGCTTTAGCAAAGTTTGTGAATATGATATTGGTTGGGTAATCTTTGCAGGCAGCTTCTGTCAGAATGTCGCAAGTTTCGAGTAGGTTTGTGACGCAACCTTTTCCTTTTCGGAACCCGTGTTGAGCAGAGCTGATGAGTTTATTTTTGTTTAAGTGGTCAGTAATGTGTTTGTGTAATAAGCTTTTTATTAACTTGAAGGGACAGAAGTGTGTGAGATAAGTTGATAGTTTGAGGGGTTCAACTTGCAGCTTTTTTTGAAAATAGGAGTAATTTCGGCTTTTTTTCCATTGAGACGGTACTTCTCTAGCTTTAAGCAATTCAGAGAAGATAATGCTCAGTGGGATAGCAAAACCTGCAGCAAAATATTTCAGGACGTGTAGATGAATACCGTCAAAGTCCATTGATTTGTATTTATTCAGGTCCTAAAGTTTTTCTTTGACGGATTCGTATAATGCGAGTGTGGGTGGTTGGTTTATGCTAGTGAAACGAGTGTTGAATGTTGGTATAGACCCTAAGGTTCGATTCCGAAAACTGATTGGAAATGTTCGTTAAGAGTGTTCAGATTACTTTAGGATCTGTTGTAGTTTAATTATTATTTGTTTCAAGTTGACGGATGCAATCGTGTGATCAAGCCGTCAAAAGCCGAATGCCAGCCAAATGTTTTGATACGCGTAGAGATTAAGTTGTAGTCGGATTTGTTCCAAATCAGACGCTTCTTGTAGACGTTAGAGGAATCAGTTATTTCTAGCTCTTTAGTTTTGAAATCAATGAGAGCTATACTTACTTCGATAAGGCAGTGTGCTTGACTTTTGGATGTGTGGCCGAAAGGACTAGCTTCTTTTATGTTCATTATTTGGTCTGGTTTGTTAGTCAGGAACAAGTCTAGAGTATTTTTTTGCGAGGTTCCTCGCGAGGAACCTCGCACATAATTAGCTCGATTCGCTGGAACTAGAAAAGACAATATATTGAAATAAAGTCTTGACTATTAAGAAATAACACTAGATAGACTTCGAGAAGTATATTTTTGACAAGTTTCTAATTTATTTAAAAACGAATAATTTGAAAGTTTTACACAAACTTACGAAACAAAGTTTATTGTAACTATAAAATATGAATATTTTGGTTTTAGGTTAAAGTAGTGCGCAGATAGTGCTCCGAAATTGACACTGCAGCCCTTGTATAAGTGCAATTAAATACGGGCCGGTCAAACAACGGATTAAAGAAACTTGTTAGAACTGTAAAAAAACGTAAAGCAGCAAGATGGTAGAGCGATATTTCTACATAAACTTTCTAAGACTAGGTCAACAAATGAGCGATTTTTTCACCTGCAGCAACTTAAAAATCACAGACGAAAAAACAGATTCTTGTACAGTTCATGTTGTTGCTCACTGTAATGATTTGTCAAGTTTTGTGAATCATGTTATTCAGTCCCGCAAAATTTCTGGTGGCTATTTTGTTAAGCTCGGAATTAATGGTATCAAAGATTTTCTCAAGTTTTGCCTTAGCATTGTTGATACTACGTTAAGGTATGAAACCAGCTCACCGCACCAACAACAACCTCTCACTCAAAAGTTTGGTACAGAAACTGAAGTCAAGAGACAAATTATTGTTGGGGTTTCAGAAGATTTGCCAGAAACACATTCTAATATTAAACAAATCTGGTCACTGATTAATGCAAATGGAGAAAATTGCAAATATTATTTGTGGTCTATAAACTCATTCAAGTACGCACCCTTGCACCTGATGTGACGTCATATCCAATTGTCTTGCCAAATTTAGAAACTTGCGAACACTGGGCTCAATTAATTCAAGCCTCGAGTATTTTCAACAATCTGGCGGGGTTGTTGCTAATGCAAAGCTGTTTGGAATGTCATTCAAAAGCCAATCATCTGCGGGACTTTCATTGTTCTGATTTTGGAAATCATTCTATCGATGGAATAGCATCTCCTCATAGAAGTTGTCAACCATCTTTTCAAGATCCTTAAAACTGCTTGGATAGAAGCTGTTAAGTGGCCAGCCGCCCTCCACATTTCAAAGAGCCCGTATCACGGTGGCTAGTTTGAGGAAAATGAATGCAGAAAGCTTCTTAAAAATGTGGATATGCTGCAGCAACATGCTAAGACAAACATGTTTTTTAATACTGTGTGCATAATTGAAGCATTCAACAGCTTCAACATTGTTGTCAAGACTTGCATTGAATACATCCTTCCGCCAGATTTCGCTAAAAAAATTGTAAATTTCAAAAAGTGTTACCTAATGATAACTGGTGCAAGCGTAACACCCAAAATTCACGCCGTCTTCTACCACATCAAGAATTTCATCAGTTACAAAGGGTTCTCCTTGGGGTCCTATAATGAACAAACTGTCGAAACTTCTCATTAAGATTTTTATCAACATTGGTTGAGGTAAAAGCGAAATAATAATCATCCAGAGTACAAAGAAAGATTAATGCGCTGCATTATTGATCTAAACAGTAAGCATCTTTAAAGAACATTATTTGAGTTATTAGAAATTAGGCTGCTGAAATTCATATTTTACGGCGTATATTGAATATTTTCACCATCTTTAAAAGTAGTATTAGAGAGTATTTGTGTTAAAAAAGTATATTGAGCTATTTATTAATAATCTTTTGGTGAAAAAAATCAAAAAAACATTTCTTAAAATGTAGTTAGATACTTGATGGTAATACAATTTAAAAAATATTAAAATTAAATAGTTTTCACTTAATTTTAAAAGTAAATGTTTTTAAGAAGGTCAATATAAAATTTTTTAAGAGATCTTCTTTTTTTTGTTTTACTAACTGGTAGTCCTTTAACCAGGTTTTGGACTTTTTTTTATCTTTTTATTTTTTTGCAGCAGTTTATACCTTAGAAAATGTTGGTATATTCAAGCGAAGCATACATGACCGTCAACGCCGGGGAGGCTAAAGGGTCATGTCCTTTTCTACTTTTTTTTTTGCAAGGACCTTTTGTTTTAGAAATATAGACAATTATTTTAGAAATTATGGGTTTTAATTTAGAAATTGAGGGGTTGACACCCTCCACTTTGAAGGCCGACAATTTTTTAAATTACGCTTTATGTAGAAAATCACTTTTTTGGTCTATAAAATGAAAACTGCTCATGTTCTGAAAAAATACTTATAACAAAAATTGTTAGTAATACATAGTAGAACACTCATGTAACCGTTATTTTAAAAATAGTGGCCTAAATTCAAAGTAATCGGTAACGCTTTGGGGAATAAGTAGCAAAAAACTGTCAAAAATACAACTAAAACTGCAATAAATCCTACACCAGTCGTCTAATCAGGCTGAGATTTTGTCCAGAGTTTGATTTGACTATTGGCTACATTTGCACTAATTTTTATCAAATTATATTGTCTGGTTCAAATTCTTCAAGTGTTTTTATTAACGCACTATGAAGTCAAAATTTGACTTATTTTGAACATTTAAATTAAATTGCTTCCCGCGGACAAAAAATTAAATGATTTAAAAATTTGCGTCGCAGGGTGCGTTGATGTGTACGCTAACTTTTCGTATAAGTTGCGTTCTTGGGACAGCTAGGTAGGCATTATAGGGATCCGTGCTAACCGTGACGATCATAATGTTTATGTACGACATTTCTAATTATGGGTATTTTCGTATTTATACGGGATATTGCTTTTTTACAACTTTTAATTATAGATTTTATAATTTTATAAATTTTTTACTTACAATTTTTTGCGTAATATAACGGACAAATTGTGTAAAACCGCAAAATTTTTTAAATTGAATTTTTTATTTTTGGCTAATTTTTCTGAATTCTACAGGAAACTTGTTTACTTTTTTTAACAATTTAAAACAACTGTCAATTTCCATTTTAGTACTTTGCTTAACTTTGACAAATAAATTCACTTGAAACAAAATGTAATAATAATTACACAAACAAAAAAAGAAAGTAAAACCATGAATTGCTTTTGTAGAACGAAAACGCCGAAGTAAAAAAAAATTTCAATAATAGGACAAAATCAAATCAGATTCCTCTTATAGATTCTAATGTAGAAAATAAATAAAAATAATGTAGAAAAATTTTTATGTAGTTCTTAATGAATAAAAAAAACTCCGTTGATGAATCATCAATAAATTCAACTCAATTTCAATCAATTTTTTAAATTTAACCTATAATGAATTTAAAGCATTAAAATGAAATAAAATAACTAGGCCTGATGGTATAAATGGGGTTATTAACTCTTTTGAGGTGATTAAAGATGTCCTTTATATTGTTTTTAAAGCATCTATACTAATTTGGATCCTCGCAATCGAATGGAATTCCATTCAATTGCAAATGAAATACGTATATTATTTTAACAAACTTTATGAACTCTAAAGAGACCTTTAGTTTAAGATTGGGAAAATAGGACTTTTATAATAAGAAAGTTTCTAGTAGTAGCCCATTTGTTTAGTTTCTTATATTTAAAAAAAAAGGTACTTTAGTTTAGCGTTACATGTTTTATATACATTCACTCAAGAATTCTTTCGTCCAGAATTAATATGGGAATTATAGTTCAATCGTTAATGATCGTTCTAAATAGAATTGTGCAGACTGTTAATAACAATTTAAAGGGAATTGTTGAAACTATCAAGTTGTTAATAATTGTCCAAGAGGTCCGAGAAAAACTCTTGAAAAGTTGAACTGAACAAAACAAACACGTGTGTATTCTTTTGTTTAGATTTAGGTTTTATACTTATTGGCAGCCCTAATAGAGAAATTGATTTTAGCTGTTAAAAAGATTTAACACTTATTTATATGTAAAGTCAATCGGTAGATGGTAATTAAGCTTAAATATTAAATCATCCGTTTTAGACTTATTTTTTAAATGAATGAATCCATTTTAGTGGCGTGAACTGACGAATAGATCGAATTCCTGAAATGGTGGGAGTTTTTCACACCTGGTTGCTAAAATACTCTAAACCTTTTGCATTCTTTTTTTCAAAACATACACAAAATAACAATACCTTTTATGCAAAACAAATTTTATATATTTTGATTGCATATTTGAATATTTATTGGAAATTTTTTAAAAAGACATTTACGTTAAAATCTTCTTGACTACTTTAAAAAGTATTTTTTGACATTTTTACCATGCAAAACTCCAAAGAAAATTTACCTTGCAAAACCCTAAAGGAAATTGCAAACCAAAAGAATGTCATAAGTAAATAAAGAATGATTAACTTTGCACACCTTTTCTGACATTAAAAAAACATTAAAAAAACACACAATAGGAGCTAATAGTTACTCAATGAAAAATAAAAGCTAACTAATATGATATTTCAAACTTTAGAAATTTCAAAAAAGTCGTTATTAAACTTTTACAATAATAGGTTCTAACGTCAAAGGAACAAAAAAATCTTTAAAAGATCTACATTGCATCAGATTTGCTTTGCCATTCGATAAATCTTTATAAATGCTATCTGTGCATGCGTAATAAATAATAGGGGGATTGAAACCATTAAATTTTGTTGCCAGACATGTGGCGTACGCACCCATGTTTTCAAAATACAACCAATCTCCAATAGAAAGCTGTAAAAAATATTTTTTAATATTTAAAGCAATAATTAAAAAAATTTTTTCTCAAAAAATCATAAAAAATAAACAAAAAAAAAAAACATTTAAAAAATGTTTACATACCTAGTACATACACAGTCAACACTCCATACTTATTCATTCCTGGTACATACATGGTAAAAATACTTTAGTTAATACATACCTGTTAGATACATAATCAACATTCCTTTTATATTTCGTATCTAGTACATTCAAGGAGAACAGACCTTACTTATAAAACACCTGATACACACACGATAAACCTTAACTATTGCAAAGCTGAAACATACATCATAAACCTTGACTTGAATATACCTGGTACATTCATAGCAGACATACTTTACTTATAACATACCTTAGGTAAATACGTTTCTTCCGAAATGCAATCGCATGAATCGCATGTTGGTCCCCAAACGCTGCTTTTGAATAGCAAATGAGTTTTTGAATCATTAAGTGGAACTGGTTTGAACTTCTCAGAAAAAAGAACGCATAAAAATGAATTGTAAACTCCATCGTTTAAGTAATACATAAATTCCGTTTTCTTGTCATCGACAACCTTTCTTACAGAAGTCACATTACAGCATAGTGTAAATGCAGACTCAACAAAATATTTTCCCGGTTCAGCAATTATACTTAAATTCATTTCTGGAGGAAAAAACTCGGCTATACTAAGGTTTAACTGAGCTGCAATCTAAAGAAAAAAACATTATTTAGTATTATAAAAAACAGAAATTAGAATTTAATTTTATATAATAAAGTTCTTAACCTAACATTATTGAGTAATTAAGCCCTTAAAAAACTACGCATGAATAATTTGAACTAAAAAATGCTTATAAATTGTATTTCAAAAAACTTGTCTATATTCGTTAAATTATTCTTTATTCCAAATTATAAAATTTTTTATAACTTGCAATAACAAATGATAGTTTGATTTGATTGACACTTTGATTTTATTTAAATTTTTTCAAAGATACAAAATCCTTAACTTCCTTGATGAAATTCACTGGACCAAAAAGACCGGTAGGTTTTATATCTCAAATGAAACGTTTTTTTATTCAAATGTATTTGACTTATAAAAATAGAAATGAAATTTTTAAGATTTATAAATGGACCTTGAAGAAAAATTTGAAAGGGTCTTAACACATTTAAGATTTAAAATAACATGAAAATATTGTTAAATTACCATGAATATATTTTTAGATATATATTGGTATAATATTTAAAATTTAAATGGTTCTTGCTTCTTTGAAAAAAAAGGTAAAATAAAAATTATTATGTTAATATTATAGATAGATATTATAACAATTTGGATGGTTTTTGTAATAATTTAGATGGTTATTATAGCAATTTGAATAATTATTATAGCAATTTAAATGGTTATCGTAATAATTTGGATGATTATTACAACAATTTGGATGGTTATTGTACCTATTTGAATGGCTATTCTTGTAAGTTGGATGGTTATTATAGCAACTTGAATGGTTATTGTAATAAGTTGGATGGTTGTTATATTAATTTGAATGATTAATATAGCAATTTGTATGGTTATTATAGCCATTTAGATGGTTATTACAGCAGTTTGAATGATTAAGTTAGACGGCAATTATAAAAATTTGAACGGTAGTTATAGCAATTTGGATGGTTATTTTGATAATTTGGCTGATTATTATAATAATTTTGATAATTATAGAGAAGCGAAAAACATCTTTGTGTGCGAGGAGTTACAAACGCCTATGTGTAATGCAAGTGAAAAATTATGAAGAAAGAATTTTATTTAATTTCTTACATTATCCATTGAAATTTTTCCATTTTTTACACCTGGAAATCCACCACCTATATCCAATAATGTGAAGTTATAACCAAGGATTTCCTATGAACAAGAAAATTAAATATCATCTCAATAAAACCATTTTTTACATTAGAGGTTGACATTTACTTACCCCTTGATTAAATACAGCAGCTGCAGATTTCACTGCACTGTAAAACAACGAAGCATCATAGCAACCAGTACCAACATGAAAGCTAAATTAAATTATTCCTAAAATTTATTAATTCTGCAGATAATGTTCGTTTAAGTGTTTAAAAGAGTAGTTATTTTTTTTCCTTGTTAAAGGTTTTTAATTTATATTTAAATTTAAAAAAAATATTTAGACATTAAAAAAGTTTAGTATGGAAAATTTCTATAATCATAACTATCTGCTTAGTTAATAATACATTTAAATGTTGTATAGCAAGTTGCTAATTGGATGAATCAACTAAAATCAGCAACCACATAAGTTTTTTATTTTTGCAGAAAATTCAAATAAGAAATTACTTTAAAGTGCCACAGAGATGTAACTTCTCACGTGTAACTTCTTTACTACTTGTTGCAAAAAGATCACCGTGATGATACTTTTAGATCCAGTGTACAAAAATGAAAAATTTCTCAACAAACATAAAACATATTTATTAGAAGATTATGAAGTGTTCAAGTAAAAGCAAGAATTATATTGTTCAAACAACTTTTCACATTACTCAGTATATTTTTTTAGATAAGAAAAAGTAATCAGAATTAAGTTTTTAGCTTAAAATTAAACTGAGGGCTTTTTGCATGTGCTCATAAATCTTAGTCAAAATAATATTAAGGTTAATTTCTTGTCTAAAGTTTCTTGTTCAAAAAAATCAGTGTTAATTAAATTTTGTCAAATGAAACCTATTGCTATAACCTAATGATGTTCTTTCTTTTATAGACAAAATCCAAATGAATTGTAAACATAGTTTAATATGCTTTATCTGTCTAGCTTGAGCCACTCACCCATTGTCTTAAGGTTGCATTCTTTCTCTTTTCTACAATTACTATCATAGTTGCTCTTCAAAGGAGCTTTCATCTCTAATTCAATGAACCAAAACTCGTTTTTGCTCTAATACCACAGACTTTGCTAGCACTAAAGCCTTAATTGTAATAATTTTTTCACCTTTTTCAAAAGGATAACTCTCTTGAGAGCAAACGGCAATTTATTATTGCATGAAATTGATGTAAAAATGTATTGCTGATAAGCTCCGTTATTCTAATTTCACTAAATCTTGCATCTTATCTTAGAAGTTAACAAGTCATTAACAAAGGTTTAAGAAGGGTTGGTCTAACATTCTATCTCTCATTCAAGACTGATCTTATAAGCTCTCTTGAAGATAGAAAACGACAATTTGTAAAGAACTTTTTTTTCTATTTTGACTCTTGTATCTTATGGCCATACTCTTTCTGCCATTCGAATTAAACAGGTTAACCATTGTTAGACATTCAAATAACTCCAGTTTTCATTTTTAAAATCATGTTTTAATTAAAATCTTCTACAGATTATGGCCCAGATAACAATTCTGTTACAATTTGAAAAAATTGTTTTCCAGAAACCTCCTTAATCTTTTTTAAACTGTTTATCATCAGTTGTTCCGATTTTAAAAAACTCCAGAGAACATTCTGACTGCTCCAACTATTTTATGATCAGTCTTCTTTTTGTTATTAGCAAGGTCTTTGAGTCTGTAATCGACAAATTACATCTTGAGTCAAATAACTTACTCACACCTCATCTTGAGTCAAACAACTTACTGTCAGACAATCAACACGGCTTTCAATCCTCTCCCTTTACGTCTAACGTGCTAAATGTAATTTTATCATGCATAAGTCGGAGGCGGAGAGGCTAGAGCTATTATTCTTGAGATATCTAAAGCTTTTGACAAAGTTTGGTATGTTAGTCTACTCCATAGACTTGTTTATGACATGTTGTATTTGGGAAAGTTTTCGAGATTATCAAACCATTTCTTTCTAAGCGCTTTATTAAAGCCAACATTCTTCTTCATTTCCAGTAATTTCTGAGGTAACTCAAGGTATTATCCTTGAGGTACCTCATCAGCATAAATATTGCTGTCATAATACTAATAGCCAACCCTCTCTAAAAATATTATCTCACTCTTCTTCATTATGAAAATCTCTCTATCATTGTACCTCTTACAACTACCTAAAGGCTGACTGGGACACTGTGATACTGTGATTTTCTTTGTGATAGCTCTTGGGTAGAAAGCTTTCATCTTCCTGCTTAAAAATGTGCTTCTTACATAACTTCTAGGATTCAGGCTGGCATGGAATCTTTAATCACAATTAACAATTCTAAGTCAGGTCTCACTCTTCTTCATGGTTTTCCTCACCTTGTACTGCTCCAATTTTCAATCGAAACCATTACTTCCATATCATTCAGCGAAAACAGTTCTCTAGAAAAAAGAGTTGCTCTACTACTGCTAGAAAATATTATAAAAAGGTCTAACGCCAAAGCTCGTTATTTTCATGTCACAAAAACTAATATTTCATATCAAAAATTAGGCTCTTGTGACATTTGGAGAATCTTTAACAGTATCTTTAATAAGGGCAAATTTGTTGTTCCACCTCTATTGTATTGTTCAGATTTTGTAACCTCCCCTAATTACAAAGATGGATTGTGTGCTAAGAACTTGTCATCAATATCATGTCTTAATTCCACTAATTACATTTAACTTGATATAGCAGATCTATTGCTTGACATTTGCAAACAAGCAGATCTATTGCTTGACATTTGTATCACAACAGTTTCTCTATTTAAAGTGATATCCCGCTTAGAATCTTCTTCAGCACGTATCCGGACAACATACCTGTTAGAGAAATGCAGAATTGTTCTCAGGAGCTGTCGTCTATACTTTCAAAACTATTTCACAAGTGCTTATCACAGATATTTTTCCAGCCTGTTGGAAAGCGGCATCTGTTACTCCTTTATTCAAAAACACTGAAGAGCAATCTGACTTGATTAATTACCGTCCAATTAATCTTCTTACTATTATAAGCAAGGTTTTTGATTCTTTAGTTTACAAACACTTAATCTTTCATCTCGAATATAATAATATACTTTCTGATCAATAATATAGATTTCAATCTTCTTGATCTACAGCTGATTTGCTAACACTAGTAACCGATAGGTTTTATCATGTATTAGATAGATGTGGAGAGGTTAAGGCTATTGGTCTCAACATTTCTACAGCTATTGATAAGGTTCGACATGCTGGTCTTTTCCATAAGCTTTCTTCTTACGTTGCATCAGGTAACATCTTTAAGTTTATTTATTCCTTCCTTACCTTCCTCATATATAAATGTTTTCCTCGATAGAGAGCACTTTTATTTATATCCTGTAACTTCAGAGGTTCCTCAAGGTTCTATCCTTGACCCTATTCTCTTTTTTATTTACATTAACGATCTTTCAGAACTTCTCACATTTAAGATGGCATTGTTCGCTGATGATACCATCGATAAAAAGTCAACAGTCTCTGATTGCCTGGAGGGGGCATTTGAACCTTGTAAAGGATCTTGAATCTTGTAAAGCATGGGCTCTCAATGGTAGTTGAACTTTAACTCAAATAAAACTCAATTTTGTTTAATAATTATTATCGCAATAATCTAGATTTTCATATATTTATGAACGATAATGTATTCGATGAGTCATCTACCCTTTATCTCCGGACTAACTTTTTTTCCAATCTTTCTTGGAAAACATATATCAAATTCATTACAAAATTAGCAACTGGTAAGGTTGCATATCTGTATTGTGCTCGCCACTATTTTAGTCTCGATTCAATTCTTAATCTCTATAAATCTCAAATCCGTGCTTGTATGGAACACTATTGCAATATCTAGAGCGAATCTTCGAATGATACCCTTTCTCTTTCAGACAAGATGCAAAAAGGCATTGCAAACATAGTTGAACCTTCTCTTGCAGCCAACCTCCAACCATTATCACATTGCCATAATGTTGCTTCACTTTTTATTTTCTACAAATACTATAATGGGCACTGCTCTAAAGAGCTAGCGTCTTTTGTGCCATATACTAAAAATCATTTTATTACTTATCATAAATTTTATTATATACATACATAGTTTTACTTATCATTTAATTATTTATTTTGCTGATCCTTCCTAAGTGCTCTAAAAATCCTTATTTGTTTAGCTTTTTTTCCTTAAAGATCAGTTCTTTGGAATTTGTTTCCTTTATCTTGTTTTCTGATTCGTATAACTTTACATAATTCATATGAGTTGTTTGTCAATCTTTATCTTGCTTTATAAACTTTATCTTTTCCTTTCCAAAAACTTCCAATTCTAATAGTGGTTGCCTGCATCCTTGTTGGAGGTAAAGATGTTTAAAAAAAAAATTCTCAGTAAACACAGGATTGTGTAGATTTGATCAATATTTAATCAAAATTAGTTAAAAAAAGGGATAAAACGTTTAGCAAACAATTATTGACCAAAGTTAGGCAGTTGAATTCGATCTACATTTAGTGTATACGTTTATCTAACGTTGATTAAATGTTTACATTGTTGACTAATTCAAGTCAAATTTATAAATATTTAATAAACCTATACATTAGGAAAACTAATGTTCACATCATAAACCAATTAATCTGTGTTTATTAAACGTCAATTCAATGTTTACACAAGTGAGTAACATAATTCAATATTGCAAACGTTATTAAACGCACATTTAAAGGATTGGAGCAGTTTTGCAATTACAAAACTGGCTAACTTGTGTTTATGGTCCAGATAACAATCCTGTTAAATATATTTTGAAAAATCTATATAACAAGTTAATATATTTTCGATGATTTTATTTAAATGGTATATTTTAGTTTACTGGACATTAAACTTAAATATACCATTATATATACAAATATACAAAAAAAAAATAATGTAAACAAAAAAGTTAGATTTTTTAATTTCATAAAACACATTGCATCTAACAAATTAACATCTAAAATTTTAAAATCCAAAATAATGTTTAACATTATTTTGGATTTTATTCTGAACGAATAATCCAACTTAACTAAACATTGTTTTATTGTTTTATAAACATTTGTGCGTTTATTGGAATAATAATAATTGCTTAGAGTTTTTTGGTTGTAAATTAGATTTAAAAAAAAAAGAAAAATAATAAATATTTGAAAACTAACATAATAAAATCTAAATTTGTAAAAGACCAAGAATCTAAAGTTTACAAGAAAAAAGGCTTTTACCTGACGCCAATAACATTCAAATCAAGATCTTTTGCAATATGCAACAATTTTTGTGTACTCTCAAGACTAGCACCAAACTTTCTCCCAAGCTAAAGTACAAGTAAATATATATATATATATATATATATATATATATATATATATATATATATATATATATATATATATATACAGAAGCGATTCTACATAAGACAAGATGAGTGAGGGGAGCGGGTAAACCCTTTAAAATTACCAAATAGCATCTTTAAAAAAAAAAAATAGTCAAATACCTAATTAGCCGACTAAATTCTACAAAAAACCGACTATAGCTTTAAAACCACCTTCATTGGGGGATAGGGAATGTCGCCCCCACAATAAAATTCCCATAAAATTGCATCTGCATATACTCCTTAAACAGTCTATGTCGACCGAACTTTTGTCCGGATTTTGTCCGGAGATGTATATATATATATATATATATATATATATATATATATATATATATATATATATATATATATATATATATATATATATATATATATATATATATATATATATATATATATATATATATATATATATATATATATATATATATATATATATATATATATGTATATATCATAGTTTTACTAGTTTCAAAACCGCATAAAAAAGATGGCCGATGTTTTTGATAACAAAAAGTAAACAAAAAGTAATCAAAATAGAATATTAACTACATACATTAAATAGAGATAGTAATCAAGAAAAATAAATAAATAATAAATATTGAGTATGTAAATCAATATGGTAAACGTTCGAAAAGGAGAATTTGATACGTTCAAAGAAGAGACTAACAAAAAGATTCTAGCACTGGAAGATCTGGTAAAAAAATTACTATCTAAAAATCTTGACTTAGAAAAGCAATTGAAGTTCTTAGAAGATAATCAAGCTCAAATTATTAGCAAAAATAATCAAATTAACAGCAAACCACTTTTTAGTAGCTTGTTTCATAACAAATCTCTTGAACCAGAAGAAACAAGAATACTAACCGCGATTTCAGCTGAAAATAAAGAAAAATCTAGAAGAGAATACCATTTGATTCTACACGGTCTTGATGAATTAAATAAATCAACTGAAGAAAATATACAACATGAAAACGAGCAAATAAAAAAGATCTTTAATTACCTGAAGGTCGATGAATCATTTATTAAACGACACCACCGCCTAAAATCATAAACCGACAAACCTGGTATTGTAATAGTAGAATTAAATAATAAAGAAAAAGTTGCAGACATTTTAAAGTCAGCAAGCAATTTGAAATATAATGTCGAATATAAAAATAAAGTATATATATATATCAGGACTTAACATTTGCACAACGTGAAAGCAGAAAATTGCTTCTAAAAGAAAGATATCGTTTAAATAATGCTGATAATGACAGCATACATAAAATTTTTAACTATGGAATTAAAGGCAATAATTTAAATTGGATTGATTCTTTTTTAAAAAACAGAAAACAAAGAGTGGTAATGGGTGAAGTTGTATCAGATTGGTGCGAGGTTTATAGTGGTGTACCACAGGGCTCTGTATTGGGTCCTCTTCTTTTTCTGTTATATATCAATGATCTTCCCCAATGTATCTCTTCAATCGCAAAATTAAACGCTGATGATACTAAAATCATATCTGTTATAAAAGAACATAATGATCTAACTAATATGCAAAATGACATTGATTTGTTAACTGAATGGTCAAATGTAAAGTTAATGGACTTTAACATAAAAAAATGCAGTGTTATGCACATTGGAAGAAAAAATATTAACTATAACTACACTATAAAGCACGACAATCAAAGTTTTCTTCAAAAATAACAACAAAAGAACTAGACTTGGGTGAAATAGTTTCATCCAATATGAAATGGAATCATCAGGTTCAAGTAACTACAAGTAAAGCACAAAGAATCTTATGTTTAATAAGAAAAAGCTTTACTTATCTTAACACTGAAATGGTAAGGCAACTATACACATCGTTGGTTAGACCACACTTGGAATTCGCAGCTCCAGTGTGGAGTCCAAGTAATAAAAACAATATCAATGACCTAGAAAAAATTCAAAGACGAGCAACAAAGCTAGCCCCTGAACTAAAACATCTAAGTTATACCGAAAGATTGACAAAGTTGGGCCTCACAACTCTGGAAACAAGACGTATAAGAGGAGATCTCATTGCTTTCTTTAAATTAACAACTGGGATTGATAAGATATTATGGTATAAAGAGCCTAATAAAGCTTCTTCCCAGAGACTTCGAGGTCATCCAATGAAATTTGAAAGAGAATTTGCAAAAACAACACCGAGACATAATTTTTTTACAAACAGAGTGATACCTCATTGGAATGCTTTACCTGAAAAAGTGGTTTCTGCAATGACAGTAAATTCTTTTAAAGCTAGACTAGATAAATATTTGTTAATGGCTGTTAAAGTATAAATTTTAAACTTTATACTCCGCGACAATCGTTGTTACAGCAGTTTGTATTATTATTACTATTACTATATATATATATATATATATATATATATATATATATATATATATATATATATATATATATATATATATATATATATATATATATATATATATATATATATATATATATATATATATATTCTTTGGAAACTATAAATTCTCCTTAAATAATTTCTCTTTAATGTATTATCTTAATGTAGTTTCCGCTTTCAGCTGTTGCATGACTTGGGTTGCCTTTAAGGTATTAACTTTCAAGTTAACTTATTTTAAAAACATCTTATATGAATAACAAAAAACTTTTATTTTTTCAAGTTTTTGGTTTATTCTTAAAATGTTTTACAGTATTAATCGTTTAACAATTATAATAGTTTCAATAATATAATAGAATGGGTGCAAATTTAAATAAAATCGTAGGAGGAAGAACGCGAGATCTCCTAGAAGACCTTAAGATCTTGTTGTCGTAAACCGCTTTATTTTTTAATTACATCGTTACATTTATTGTGTTAAATATGTATATTCTTGTCGAAATTATATTCTCCACTAATAACAGAAAAATTATTAGTGAGAAAGATTGATGCATTAATTTTAAAATATTTTAACTTTTTGAAATAGCACAATGAATTTGCTCAAGATAAATTTGCAAATGTGTTTGGTATTACAAAAACTACAAGGAATTTAAGTGCACCCCTTAACATTTGAAAAATGAATTACCTAAAGCAGTAGTAAATGTAATCCTCCTGCTTCAAATAGAAATGTAAAACCTGAAATTGCTTTTTAATATACCAGAATATCCAGAAAATTCTGATGATGATATCAATGTCTCTGAATATACTGTTGAACCCTATGCTAAAAAATTAAAGACAAAGCAATATTCTACTACAGAAACTGCAGTTTATCCAGTAAAACAGACAAATTTAAATTCATCTAAAATAGCAAGAATACATGAACAACTATAATGGAGTGAGAAATTAAGTTTTACTGATCAAATCAAAAATAAAGAAAAAGATTTTCCAACACCTCAGTATGTAGGATGTCAACATCGTGTATTGAGTTTAATTCAAAAGCATTCAACTAAAAAGTTCTTGAAAAGTGAAAATCTCCAAATATATCATACGATTTTGTGCAAGAAGTCAGTGACAACTATCAAATCTAAGAAATAACCTTTAACAAAGCAAACATAAAATTTACAAACATCAAATGGTGTGAAGATATGAAGATGATATAAGAGAGTTCGCTAGTCGCTCGTTCATTTGCTCAGACTTTGTAGAATCGTTTGATGTTGAGAAGAAGATATAGTAGAAGAGGAGATAATAAGAAGATTTGTGTATATTATTAAGTATAGTGAACATTAAGTTACATGTAAAATAGTATTAGTTATATTAGTTAAAGAATTTTTGCTTAGCGAGATGGAGCTTAATATTACAAAGTTATATCTTTGAAATAGAGTATAGATCAGGAAAAATGCACGGGAATATTGACGGATTATCGAGACGCAGTCACAACACAGTCGCAACAATGATCATACCAAGTAAAACAATCGAGCAAATTTTAAAGTGAAGAATGTAACGATCCCTGTAATTCCCACCTAGTATCATTTCTATCAAATAAAAAATTGCCAGAAGACTTACAGGAAGCTGAGAAGGTTTTAGCAATGGAGGGAAAATATCATTTAGATGAGAATGGGTTGCTATTCCATCACAAAAAGCAACTGTCAAAGAAACATAAGCAATTAGCCTTACCTCAATCTCTAAGATCAGAATTAGTTACCTGAGCTCATGATGAACCATGTGGAGGACATTACAGAGTAACGAAAGCCTACAAAAAAATTAGACTGAATTACTTTTGGATTGGTATGTATAATGACATACAAACTTGGATGAAATGCTGACAACCTGTGCTCAACGAAAACGTAGTCCTGCTTTCAGTAAAGCACCCTTTTTACCAATCCCTGTGGAGAACCCTTGGGATGTTATTGAAGCCGATTGTTTGGGATCATTTCCTCCTTTATTAAAAGGAAACCACTATATAGTTGTTTTGGGTTGCTTGTTCACTAAGTATGTAGAAACTTATGCCGTACCCACAATTACCGCAACATCAATTGCTGAACTACTTGTGGATAACATTGTGTTCCGACATGGTGCGCCTATACGTTTTCTGATAGATATACGTAATAATTTTACTAGCAAATAAGTAAAAGAAATGTGTGAAATATTAAATGTAAAAAAGTCTTTCACAACCGCTTATCAATCTCAAACAGATTTGTAGAACGTATTAATTGAGCCCAAGCTCAGAATCTTTCAATGTATGTAGCATCTAACCAACGTGATTGGGAAATTCACCTTCCTGCAGCAGTATACGCAAATAATACCAGTGTATCCGCTAGTACAGGAGAGACACCATTTAGATTAAAATAGGGCACTACTAGCGTATGATACTACTCTGTTACCTAGCAAGTATTAATTACACCTTGATCAGGTTCTAATTTCGCCAATTAACATCGGGTTAATTGAACCTGATCATGCTGGAAATCCAGCTTGATCAGGTTTTATTCTCGCCAAATAACACAATTCTCCACATTCAAGGTTATAGCAAAGATTTTGTGGTTGAGAAACCCTATTGACTCTTACCTTATACGGTCTAAAAATTAATATCTAGTACTCATAAAACAATACAGACACTTACACCATTAGTGACACTAATGGAGTTAATATCCTAACCGGTATTGGCACTGCTCTTGGAAGCGCTCTACAAGTATCGGCAATTGGAGGAAGTCAAATTATAAAAGCAATTGGAAGAGTCATTAAAGACTCTCTAAGTGGTGTCTCAGATCTTGATGAAAAGTTAGTACGGTCAATTGGTGACGCTTCCTCATCAGTATTAACAGCCGCTGGAGAAGCAGTAAAAGATGCTGGAGAAGGTGCAGGCTACTTTTTCCAAAAGTTTATTGGTGGTATAAGTGGATCCATTTTGTGGGCAGCAGTCCTATTGATAGTAGTTTATCTAATTTTAAACAACCCAAATTTATAAACAATTAAAGAAAACAATGATGGAAGATACCATGGCAAAACCACAGCAGGACAAGTCCACATCAATGTCCTCTAAATTAAAAAGGCACTCCTCGCGTAACTGCAAATGCCCAACAAGTGAAGAAGTTTAAAATTAAAACGTTTTGACGGTAATGGCATAATTTGTGGATGGAGATGTGAAACGCCTTTAACCACCATGAGTTTTCTACAGGTTGATTAAATACTGTAGTAATATGATGTCTGTGATGTTTTAGGACGATAAATTTTTATAATGCTGTTCTGTGGCAATGTTGTACAATGATGATTGCCAATGATGATTCTTAATGAAACTGTTTTAGAACAACAATAAGTTTAATGATGCTGTCTTGCAATGATAAATTTTCTGAAACTGTTTTTAGAATAGTAAACTTGTATGAATTTTCACGATGATATTTTATAATGATAAACTTTGTGATGCTGTCTAGCAACAATGCTTTTCGATATTTTATAATGATAAATTTTGTGATACTGTTTAGCAATGATAAATTTTTATGTTTTGAAATTTTTCTTTTACCTGATTTTGCTGCTATGCGTAATTTTGCTGTTTCGCTGTTTATACAAAACGTTAATTTACTAATTTTGTTGTTTCGCTGTTTGTTTGAAACTTTGCTAATTTTTAAGTACTTCTTCAAAAGACCTTTCAGCATTTCTACTGTTTTGATGCTGTATTTGAGTCCGAGGACTTTTTCCTTCGCCGTATGTAACATTTTGCGTGAAGCGTCTTACAGGCGAAGTTGATTAAAAACAAATGGACCGAAATACGTCCAATCAAACTGAAATGATATAAATAGAGAAGAGGAATATGTAATAATAGAGTTCGCTAGTCGCTCGTTTGTTTGCTCAGACTTTGTAGAATCACCTCATGTCCTGCTGCCTTAGAGGATATGAATTGTTAGGCAAAGTCTATCAGATGCCAATTCTAACTTAACATATCCTGCCTTGGGGTCTTTTAGCTGAGTTGAGGCAATACATTTCTATTTCCTAATTCCAACATAAATATTATATATATATATATATATATATATATATATATATATATATATATATATATATATATATATATATATATATATATATATATATATATATATATATATATATATATTATATATATATATATATAATAAATTCCAACATATCTCCTAATAAGGGTACAGTTTTATTGTTCTGAGTCCGGCTATTATTCAAGTTTTAAACTCTGTAGTTGCTTTCAAAAAGGCCGATTTATCAATAGCTGTAACTTATTAGAGTGTTAATTAGGCAACAGTTTACCTAACTATCAAATAGTGTAGTGAGTGCATTCTGTATTTCGATTCAAGTTCTTTAACAAATTTAAAAATGACTAGTATCAAAAACTATAAAACACAAAATGCTATCATCATCACCAAGTTCTCTAAATCTATCATTCACTAATCTTCGTGGTCTTCGAAGTAGCTTTTTTTCTGTTGCGTCTTATCTCTTGCAAAGTTCGCCAGACCTACTTGCTCTCTGTGAGACAAATTTGAGTTCAGCTGACTCATTTTTTGACCTTAGCGTTGAGTGTTGATAGTTATATTTCTTTAATTCGTTAAGACTCCAATAGTCACCTTCTTAGCTTGGGTAATTACGTTTATAAGAATACATTTATTTGTCAGGAAACTAGGTTTAAATCCACAAAGTTGTCTTTATGCACTTTTGTTTAGCACCACTTCACTCTATCACTATTCTCTTTGTTCTAAATTCAATTATCTCAAGACTGTATACTTTTTAATGTTATTTCTGATCAAACTGACGAAGCCTTTTTATGCTTTAACCAATATCGTTGTTGTTGATAACTTTAATGCTCATCATACTGAATGGCTTAAGTGTCAGTGACTCTGCATGTGTTAAGGCCCATAACCTTTGCTTTTCTAAATCTGTAACATAAATAGTCAATTTTTCAGGTCACTTTCCAGTTATCCAAATTATTTACTTACTCTAGTCGACTTATGTCTTGTTTCTAATCCTAGTCAGTGTGCAGATTCTGCTCATTCACCCTAAGGTGCTTCTGAACATGATATGATCTCTCTAAAACTATTATCTCATTCTACTTTATCATCAGAATCCCAAGGTTACCGTACCTTTTACATCTGACTGACTAAAACTGACTGGAACTCTTTCTGTAATTTTTGTTGTCATGATGGGTCAATTTCTGAGAAAATCAGGCGATGTTCAAAATTGATATTCTACAATCACGCTCACTTTTTATATAGTGATGCTGATAGGATAAAAAAGAAGTAAATTTTTTTTCTCGACCTTTGTAGTTATGGTTGGTCAAACATTTGACCTTTTAACTCACGGAGTGTCATTATTGAGATTTTATGATTTTTAAACTAAATTCAAAGGCAAAGATACTACCATAGCCTAAATTTATTTTTATATTAAGGAAGTATATGTAAAACTTTCAGAAAAAAAAATCCAAACAACAGAAAAAAATCCTTTCTTAGTCTTAAAATCACATGCTGAAATCACATAGTTTTGATTTTGTAGCCTACTTTAAATACATTCATCTCAAAATCTAAAAAGTTCCCGCAGGGTATCTTATTGTTTTTGGAAAGGATACCCCATTCTGTTTTTAATGGCTTAAAAAAAGTTTGATTTTGAGTTGTAAAAAATTTACTTTCTAGATAAAAGCTTGAAGGAGCTGCATCTACTGATAACGTCTTAACAGAAGCACTTTTTTTCTATTTCACCTTTTTTTTATTTCAGACAAAGAAATAAAAGATATCTAACCTCTTAAACGGCAAAAATTATTTTAAATAGAAAATTTAAAAGAGCCAAGGTGTAGCTTAAAAAAAAAGGATTGCTAAAGCTTTGATTATCAAATTAGAATGAAGATTTTATCTAAAATATTAACTTCATAATGTTAACAATATTAACTTTTAACTTCAGACAATAATACAGTACCTGAATATTTAAAAAACTTGGTTGAAATTTATGAAGAAAATGACTCTACCGGTGAATAAAAATTGTTATGTGTTTGATTGAACATGGTTTTGAAAGTTTTGTGATGCTTCAAAGAGAAGATAGATCAGGTACTAGCAATGAAAAATATTTACATAAGTATAACTTACATAAGTTAATTACTGCCAAAAAAGAAATTACGTAAAATAGACCAGGTCAAAAAAAAAAACATTATCCTTGATTTTATATTTAACAGATGTAACAGATGGATTCTCTAAGAGTCACAGGTCACAAGTGTTAAATTTTAAGTCACAAGTATTAAGTTCGACTCAAATAGTGTATAGTGAATATATCTATTGTATAGTGAATATATCTATTGCAGTTTTTCAAATTGGTGTAATGGTGAAAATATCTCGTTTAGTTTTAACTGTGGAAATACATCATACAATTGCATTTTATAAAGTTTGTTGATGCAAGAACTCTATTATAGTTTCTCTCTATTATCGTTTAACAGTTTGTGGCATATACTTCATACAATTAAAACATCTTAGCAAAAATATTTAGCAGGATTCAATGATATTGCCACTGCAGATATAAATTGTTTTTCTATGCTGCAAGATATATCTTTTAAGTAAAAGAATAGAAAGTACATACTCAATCATGTTCAGTTTCAAACTCATATAAAATTATATCTATATAAAGACTGAAATAACAAATACATTTAAACGCACCAAAGGATATTACAAAACTACTTTCTTTTAAGTTCAACTGCAATGTGACTTACTTCAATGCAACTAAGGTATAGAACAAACAAACTCGTAAAAAAAAAAGCCGATAATTTAAAACAAAGTCAATTGGTTGTTAGTGGCAAACCAAAAAACTTTTTAGTTATTGGTATTTAATTTATGCAAACAAAGAAATCGTATTGAAAGTAATTTATTTATAAAGTTTACCGCCTCTGTTTTTTGATTGTTTTATGCATTCTGAATAGAATAACTTATTATTTCAAGATGGCCGAATAAGTCCCAAGTGTTTCAAAAAATTATTCTAAATACCGAAAACAGTTTTTTAAATGGGGCTAAAAGTTATTACTATTTGTGCCAAAACGACTTTAGTAGAAAAATTAACACTACCGTAGGTTATCTAAATCTAAAGTGACAATATTGTTAAGCATACTCATTTAGGTGTGGTAGTGAAAATAGTAACTTCAATTTTCATAAAAAAAATGGTTTTTCATGGATAATTTTCCGAAATAATGTCTGATTAGAAGTGTAAAGTTACATTCATTGAAAACAAACACCAATACGTACTTTTATGAAAAAATCAAATTAGACTTATCTATAACCAAGCCCCAAGGTACTTTATGTTGAAAATTGCATCTTTTCTAAATAAATCTACGCTTAAAAAATTGTTACAGTCGCATTACTTTTACCAAACTATAATAGTGGTTAAAATAATCTTTCCATTCATACCAAATATACCATACTTTTTGATGAAAAAACTTGCATATATTGAAATTGAGAAAAACTTACATTTTTGTTCGAAAAAACGTGTACGAGGCCGTAGTTAAGACCATAACACATCTTTTCACAGTTCCGTTATAAAGTTTAAGCGCGCGCAGAAATGGAAGTAAAAACATAAACAAATGTTATTTTAACAGTAATTTGTTTAAGATTTACAAAGTAAAACTAAGATTTATCAAACAACATTATTAAATCAGTACCATTAGTTTTATACAAGTATTAAAATAAAGAACCTGTCTAGTCGAGTTTAAATAACATATTAAGAAACAAGTAAAAAAGAAGTACCTCAAAACATTGATTTAAGGATTTGAAAAAAAATAATTATACAATTTTTTTTTTGTACTCTATATGTACTTAATGTAGAATTTAAAGCTAAATTTAGACCAAAATCCGTATTGATGATCAGAAATTGTATTCAAGATGAGTGATTGAGCGTTTGATAATTAATGACTCATAAAGCTTGCTTTGATAGAAAGAAGACTGAAAAATTAAAGAAAAAAGATTTATAGCAAGAAGACAATGGGAAGGTAGTTAGTCGAGTCAGATCGCTCTCCAGTCTTTTTGAAAATAAGAATTACAGTTGCTGCTTTCCAGCAGGCTGAAAAATAAGACTCTGATAAGTGCTTTTCAAACAGTTTTGAAAGTATAGACGACAGCTATATCAAGTAAAATGTGACTAGTAGAATCACAACATGATATTGATGACAAGATCTTAGCAAGCAATTCAGCTTTGTCATTAGATGAGGTAACAAAATCTGAACCATGCAAGAGAGGCGGAATAGCAGATTTGCCCTTATTATTGATACTATTAAAGATTGTCAAAGTCACAAAAGCCTAATTTTTGTGATGACCTGAAAATAGTAGGCTTTTTAGTTAGACAAAATCTTTTTACAATGGTTTCTAGCAGTAATAAATAGACGTTTTTTTTTATCTGAATTACAAATTTGTAGACACTGTAGACACTTTTAAAGATTGTCTTGAGCCTAATTTTTGAGATAAAATACAAGATTTTGTGAATTGACAACAGCAGGTTTAGGCTTTAGACAAAACCTTTTTACATTGGTTAGCAGATGTTTGTTTTCTTGAGTATTGTTTTGGTGATAGATATGAAAGTAATTGTTACAAATGTAAATTGTAGCAGCGCAATGAGAGAAAAACCGTGGAGAATAGTGAGGCTTGACTCGAATTTGTTGAGAGGAAGTAAATGTTTTCATGCTATCTTGAATTCAAGAAGTTGCATAATAAGCACATTTGTTTGTAAGAAGATAAAAGATTTCTACGTAAGGGCCATTACAAAGAAAGTTGTTGAGAGAGAATAAATCACGCAAAGAGTTTCATTTAGTTTTAAGGTATTTGTAAGAGTTACAATGATAGGGGGATTCTGGTAATGAAGAAGAATGAGATAATAGTTTTAGAGAGATATAACCGCGATCAGAAGCACTTAGGGGTAAATGTGGAGAAACTGAGCGCTGACAAGAATGAGAAAGAAGACATAAGCTGAATAGAGAAAATAAATGATTTGGATTGTCTGGAAAGCTTGTTGTAAATTTGACTATATGTGTTACAGACCGAGAAAGACAAAAGTTGTGTGCCTTAAGAGCCATTTTCTAAATATAAAAATCCAGGCAAAAGCATTGTTGGCTCAAAAGTGATACCTTTCAATTGCGCTCAGTTTTTTATATACTAATGCTAATAGGGTAAAAAAGAAGCAAGTAAATTTTTTTTTAATAACTGTTTTCCCTGAGTTATAGCTGGTTGAACTTTTGACCTTTTAACACTTGAAAAGTTATTATTAAGATTTTGTGATTTTTAAACTTTAAAGACAAAAAAACCACTGTATTCTAAGTTTCTTTTTATATTAAGAAAGAATATCAATAAAAATTCAATAAAACTGAGAAAAACTCATTCTTAATCTAAAAATCATAAGCTGAAATAACGTATTTTTAAGCCTGGGGCCTAGGCTAAATTTTATTATATAATGTAGTGGTGTTCAAAAGTTATACCCATGTAACATTTCCATCCAACTCAAAATGTAGAGGTTTTATGGTCATAGGTTTCGAACACTAAAGGATTATTTGATGAAATTTAAAACCTGTTGATGAATTTAAATTTAGTTAAAATTATAAAATAATTACTCATTATCCTCGCATTTGGGGTATGAGGAGAATGATTTTTTTGCAAAACATTCTCATTAGACATAAGCATAAATATAAAGGCAAAGTTTGTCTCAGGCAGCAGATATCCAAGGGGTGCTTAAAAAAAGGTCATTCACTTATAATATAGAAAAATTTAGAAAATAGAGACGCCAATCAGGATTGTTGTTCCAGGTGGTGTGAAGATAGTCTACGTGTTGTTTTATGGTGGTGGTAGAATTTCACAAATGATTTCACTTTCTACTTGACCAATTAAGATGATTCTTGACTTTAGAACTATAATTTGTACAGCTTACTATGTAACCATCACTGACAATCTAATGATCGTAATGATTTTTATTAAAATAATTTAAAGAAAAATCGAAAAATTGGATTCTCATTTGGCAAAACTAAACTGTATTTAAATTTTATCAGCACAATCAAAGTTAATGTTTCAAAATTGTTTGTTTTCAAACTGAATGAAAATGAAGTACATCATTCATACTTTATAAAACGTGTTTTTTTTTTTATAATCAATGATTTCTTCTTCGGCAATTTCAAAATCATAAAATATATTTGCGTCAATTAAATTATCTGATGCTCATCTTTTTAGTTCCAGTATGGATTTGCTTAAACTTTCACACCCATGAAAAATCATATCATTAGGTGCTATTGAAATCTGTTGCAATTGTTTTTCAGTAAAATTACTCAAACAAATATTGGACAGTGGGAGGATACACCTTTTCACAGTTCCAATATAATATTTATGCGTGCGCAGAAATGGAATTAAAAACGTGAACAAACATTATTTCAACGGTTTAAGCTATAGAGTTTTATAATGGAAAAAAATCTAAATACTAAACCTATACCATATAGAAGTTTCAAGAGTTTGAAAACATGCGCTGTCATTAATTGTAAAAATAACTCGTACAATCTAAAAATGTGGAAAGATGATTTATGTATGATACAAATTGTTAACCAAAGTTATAACTTGTGAAACTGCAAACTACCATTTGAGAAAGCATCTGTTATCTATTACCAACACACTCACAGATATAAAATAATATAAAAGCAACCACAGCTCAGAAAAAAAGGAGAGAACTAATTAACTGTTCAACTCCTTCATTATTACGTCATAATAAATTATTTACAATAAAATATCTAATGAGAGTATGTTCAGACAATTTTCTTGACAGAGTGTTATCGTTTAATAATCGATATTGCTAAACTTAGGCTACAATGCTCAAAGACTTATATAAATAAATGTAAACAATACAATGTTTTCAAACAATGATCCATCAGATAATGTTGAATTTAATGTTAAGCATTGTTTTATAATAGAGCATCAAGAATTAAAAAAGGAAATCGATAACTTAAAAAAAAAACTTCTTCTTGAAATTGAAAATATAAAGATTTATATGAAAAATTAACTTCAACCACATCAGTTATTACTATGAAACCAGACAAACTTGTATATAAATATAGTCAAAACAAATCGTGTTATTGCAATTTACTTGTATAAAACATTTATTTTAAAATAGGGATTTTTGCAATTTACTTGTAAACAAACATTTATTTTAAAAATGGATTTTTGCAGATGGCGTCTCTTGCGCCATTTGCAAAAATCCATTTTCGTGTAACTCGTCATCCAATAAAGCCCCTTTTTTTTATGACGACTGTTCCTAATTGCTCGAAAAATTTTTATTTGTTCAGATTTTTAACTTGAATAACATTTTTTTTTGGACTTCGCTTCTTTCTTTTTGTTTTCCTGATTCATACAATTTGCAATCTCTCAAGTCATCTGTTTATGGTTACCTTGTTTTGTAAACGTCTTATTTTCTCTATCAGTAACTTCCAACCATAATAGTAGTAGCTTTCAGCCTTGTTGGAAGTTATGGTAATTAAAAAAAATTTAAACACAAAAAAGTAAAATTTTTATCAAAAGAGAGTTTAAAATTATGCGAGAAATAAAGTGAAAACTGCTGAAAAAAAAATTTTTAATACATTTTATCAAAAAACTAGACGAGTAAAAGTTTTTAGAGCATGTACAAACAGATACAGTAAACAAATTAGTTTTTCCTAAATGACAAGTTAGTTGAGACTGAGTTTTAGTTGATGGAACAGCTCCTTTGACCAGCGTTTTTGATAGTTATCGTAGAAAAGAGAAAGAGATGCATTTTTACGGCGATGAGAAATAGAGTCACACTCAAGCGGTTCTAAGTATGTTTACAATGCATTTTTAGACCTTGCCTAGAATAAAAAGAGCATCATAAGAAGAATCAGCCTTAATTTGACATCAGTATTCCATACAGGGACTAATAATAGATTGATGAGTAGAGAATGGAATCAAGAGTAAAAAATAGGCAAGCACAATAAAGAAAAGCAACCTTAGCGGAGGCTAACATAGCAATTGAAAATCAATATTATTGTAATAGTTGTTTGCAATAAATAAGTGAGTTTTTTTGGAGTTAAAATTAACAAGCCACTGTGAGCTCCAATCTGTTACAGATGTGAAGTGAGATCTGATTCAAGATCGGCTGCCTATTCTAAACGATCAAAAAAAGAAGACTTTTTGTCAAGAGAGAAGTATAAAGTTGATTCATCAGCAAAAAGAACTATTTTAAATATAATAAACAGGACCAAGTATTTTGAGGTTATGAATTACCCGACTTATGAAAAGTAGAGCTACTTTAGGTGTAAGTTTGTCAGGAAGATCATTAATGTAGATAAGAAATGAAACCGGACCAAGGACAAAACCTTGAGGTATTCCAGAAGTTACTGGAAATGAAGAAGAGTGTTGGCCTTCGAGGATGACTTTAGTAAAGAGGTTAAAAAGAAACAATTTGATAATCTCAAAAACTTTCCCAGATACACCATATGAAATAAGCTTATGAAGAAAACCAGCATGCAAAACCTTTTCGAAAACTTTAGATATGTCAAGAGTAATAGCTTTAGTCTTTCCAACTCCATCTAATACACAATAAAATGTTTTAGTCACAGCATTAAGCAAGTTAGCCATTGAGCAAGAGGATAAATTGCCTGACAGTAATTTATTTTATAGACTCAAATAGGAGGGGAGAAATTTGTTCATCAAAGATTCGAACCTTTGTTCCATCAGTCTTTTTTCTGTTATTAACCTTGTTAATAACAGAAAAAAGACTGATGGAACAATAGTTAGAGGAGTCAGAATTTTCAGCGGAGATTTTGAAAATTAGAGCAACAGATGCCATTTTCCAGCAAGCAGGAAAACAAGACTCAGTCAGTTATAAAATAGTTTTGAGAGAATTGAAGAGATTTCTGGAGAACATTTTTTTTAAATTATCAAAAAAAGTGTTATCCAGAAACTGCCTGGACCACAAGCCGCAGAAAAATTTAAATGAGATATTACTTTAGCAGCGGTAGCTGGAGTAATTTGAATGTCCAAAAATGGTGTAACCTGATAAATTGAAATGGACGGCAAAGAAAGTTGAGCAAGAGTTCATGTAAAGTGAAATCTTCAAGTCTTTGTTAGTTCGACCAACAGCACTCATGCACCTTTTAAAATTGTGCGTAATTCTGTCCGCTTTCTTTAGGCTATCTTTCTAACACGACTACTTCTACCTTTCACTCTCACATATCTCTTCTTTCTTCCCAAACTCACCTTACTCTCGGTCTGTAAAGCAGGTTATGACGCTCCTTAAGGAGCCGAAACAAGGCTTTGCGGACCTAAATAATATGGCCTCCACAAGGCAATTAGCTGGCGGAAGAGAAACCACAAAACCTTTAAATATAATGGAAGAAAGAGAATAGCCATAAGATTGGAGCGCCAAATTAAAAGAAAATCTCATTGCAAGTAGTTCTGTCATATCCTTGGGAGAGATAATAAGATCAGTCTTATGAATGAGAGATAGAATGTTAGACCTATCCTTGTTGACAATGCTGTTAAAGATTTTCTAAAATTCTCTAGAGCCTAACTTCTGAGATAAGATTTAAAATTTAGTGAACTGTTAATAATGAAACTTATCGTCTAACAGCACTTTCTTACACCAGTTTCTTGCAATAATAAGTAGCTTTTTGTTCTCTAGAAAATTGTTTTTCTGAAAATGATAAAAAAATGATAACAATTAGATATAGCAGTTGCACAAGAATGTGAAAATCACGGAGAATGAGGCTTGACTTAGAACTACTAATAAGGAATAAAAGCATCCATTGCATCTATTTAGGACGTTACGTAAGAGGCGCATTTATTAGTTTAGAGAGAAAAGACATCAAGCCATGAACCATTACAGAGAAAATCAAAAAAAATTTGATCAAATTGGTCATTCTGAGTTAGTACAGAGTTCGGGAAACCTTACTACCAGCCGGCCTCAGAGCCATTAAACTGAATTTAAGAGCTGTACCCCCAGGGGAAGATAACAGAAAAAGTAAGAAGGTACAAGCAAAAACCTAGGTTAAGAAGGTACAAGCAAAAACCTATGAGTTGAGTCAAGAAGATCCATTATTCATCTTCCTAGGCAGGAAGCAATGTAACACTGATTTATATTTGTGCAGGCCTAATAGATAAAGAAGAGGTTCGAGGCTGGTAAGCAAAATTATTTTGCGTACTCCAAAGGTTTTTGCCTAGTTGGCCTTGTAAAAGACACTAGCTAGATGAGTTAACTGCCCAAGATGAGCAATTTTATCAAGATACCATTTCTAGCCTTTGCTCAATCAAGAGCCCCAAAGCAGGAGATTTTTAAGTTGGTGTTTGTTTCTCCTAGTCTTCGTCTAAAAAAGCGCACCCTAGACGGCAGCAGCTCATGGGGCTGGTAGTACTGGGTTATCTGATATCATTAGCAGGGTGATTGTTATGATCTTGAACCTTGACCTGTAATAATTAAAAGAAGCCACCTTCAGCATACAGTAATTTAAAACATTAGGCTTGATGTTTTGGAAATGGATTAGGAAAAATATAACATCTAACAAATACTAAAGGTTCACACAAAATACAAGAACTTTGCTTCGTATGTTGCTATCCGTATGTTTGTGTTCTGTCTGAACCTCTGAAAAAGTTCAGAGGTTCAGACAGAATAAAAACATACGGATAGCAACATACGGGTGAGTCAGCAACGCCCTGATGTTTAGATAGATCACAAACTTACTTATAAAATATATTACGGGTGATCTAAAATAGTAACTAAGGCACAATATAAAAGACACACTCAAAAAATAAATTTAAAATATATATATATATTACTACAGGCATCAAAGATATTAAATAGTACTGATGAGAAGAAGCAAACTTCTTCCAGCCTTTGCTTAGAAAAGAAATCTCATACCTGTTCCATGTCCCAGGACATGAAACAGGTTGCACTGGGTTACATCTTTGTGAGGTATTTGAAATGAACTCATAAATGAATGTTAATTTCAGTGTTTTTAAAAAAAAACTCATGTACAAAGAAAATGGATATATTAGGTTGCAAAAATATTATAACCCTAATATAAAGTGCTTGTGATAAAATGGGTATAATTGCTCTCTTCGCGTGAAGACCCCACGTAAACATAATATTCAAAACCTCTAAGAACAATAAGCAAAGCTCTTTTATCTTGTAATGAGAGTATAAAATCACTCTCGACCAAGAGTTTGGGAAGATAACAACGATAAGTTGTTTAATTAATTTTTTTATAAAATAATCTTGATAAAAGTTTATTGTTAAAGATAAAAATTGTTTAGTTTAACAGTAAAACTCTGTCTTCATTTAACTATCAAAGCACTGATAAAAAATATTAACATTACTTCACTTACTTTAGGGTAGAACGCATGATTCTGTTTTGCACTAACATAATGAATAAACAGTAGAGTGACATTTGTTTTAACTTTTTTTTTCAAAAAAGTTTAACAAATAATGCATTTTTGCATTTCAAATAGCAATATTTATTTCAAATAAACAAGATCAAATAAACAAGGTTTCTGAAATACTCATGGCAATATTATAATTGCACCCTTTTCACTACCAGTGTTGGTTGCTTTGAGGTTAACACACGCAGTAAACATTTGGTCTAAAACTTAAAAATATTCTCATAAACTTTGAAACACAAAAACCTGATCAGATACTCAGTGTCAATTAGAATAAATCCTAAGAGAAGAAAGTTTTTGTGATGAAATTCAGGACTAATAATAGACACAGAAAATCTCTTGTAACACTTCGTTGAACTTCTTTTTAAAAATGTTTAACTAGTTCTCCATCAAAGTGAAGGACAAGATTTTTTTCTCTCATTTCATCAATATAAGTCTGTCTAATTTATTTTTGTAATTTTAAATTACCTCATAAATCTCTAATCTGGCTGTTTCTCTGTTTATCTTAATTTTATTAGTATCTACTCCTAGTAGTTAATGGTATTGGTTATAAACATTTTTGATCTCAATGGCTAAAACCGGTCCTTACACTGAGAGAATTTGAGGCTGCAATTAGGCCATCTAGCGTTATTACTTTATTGACTAGTGGTACATTGTTTAATTTCTTTTTTAGCATTGTTTGATGTTGTTTGCTGATATTCATCCACATTAGAATCATAACTTGTATTACTTACTATCAATGCTAGATTTGAAAGATCTACAATAATATTAACAAAAATTAAAAATATTTGTTAATACTATTGTATTTATTCTATAAAGTAATATACAACATGTATGTAACAATATACATTTTAGTTAGTGATAAAAATTATTTGATTCAAACATTGATTTTATCTTACTTGAATATTTTGCATCAGCATTTTTAATTGAGGGTTCTTAACTTAGAAGAGACTTAGATTTAGAAAAAATTAATTGTAACAAAGTAGTTGTAGGTCTCTTGATTATGATATTCGGCATCTCCATTAGTCTCTATTGATATTTTTTTCTTATATTCTGTTGACCTACGGCACCATTCTTGTCTACATTTAACCATTACTTCAAGTTCTTCATTTATATGCCCGCTTATAAATTTTGTTTTCACGTACTACCCTGACCTTCCAAAAATCCTAAATCTTCTTCTTTATTTTCTTTGTTTCATGGGATATCTTGACTGAGTTGTTTAAGCTCTTTAATATTGGGTTTTCCAATGTCAAAAAATCTCCTTGATTGATTGAAATTCTTTAACTAACTTTTCTTTAGTGCCATTTTTCACCTTTCCCTTGGTCATTGACACCAATTTTTTCTGAATTTTCTCAAATTTTTTATAATATTTTATCCTCTTCAATAAAATAGTTTTTATAACCACAAGATATTCACTATTTTCTAAAAAGACTCAATTTTTCTTATAACGCGTTATTTTTCCTTTGCATTTCAAGTTAAATTTAATCCCATAGCAAAGGTAAAAAATATCATAAAAACTTTTTAATTGCTTTGATCTACTGCTAATAAAGTATTGATAATGTTTTAGGAGTAACCCATTGGTTGGAAGCTGATTCTGAGGTAATAAAAGAAATGTGAGATTCGAGAAGTCCTACAACTTTGTCCTACAACTGATATTCAGATGTCCAATATGTTTCACCTTCTTTTCAACATTTGATTGCATCTTTGTGTCTATATGTTAGCAATTTCATAAACAATCTTAAATGTTTTTTGCTTTTTTTTTAAATTTTATAATTAATTTTTAACAAACCATTAAGTTTAATTGATGTCATTACTATAAAATATTCTATGTAATACCTATAACAAACCTTACCTAAACCTACATTTTGTTAACTATGTTTAAATATAATAAATTATTAAAAAAAAATTAAAACTTTAGTGTATTTTTAATTTTGTAAAAACGTCAAGTAAGTTTTAATTGATTTATTGTTTGTAATATTTCTCACATTATTTATAATATATATATATATATATATATATATATATATATATATATATATATATATATATATATATATATATATATATATATATGTATATATATATATATATATATATATATATATATATATATATATATATATATATATATATATATATATATATATATATATATATATATATATATGTATATATATATATATATATATATATATATATATATATATATATATATATATATATATATATATATATAACTATTTTTTAAATATATTTTGATATAATAATATATTGACGATATTTCGCAGACCTATTGAGGTCAGAATCATCAAAATAACAAAAACCCAACCGCTAAAAAAAGAAGACATTAAAAAGCGTAAAATATAAAAACCAATCTAATAATATAAAAGTGACGTCAGTTAAATTTTTGTCAAAATTGGTCCTCAAGTTTTTGTTTTCACATTATTAAGTAAATATAACTCTGATGTTTTGTTTTCTAAATTCTCTTCGTAGTTTAGGGCCAATAATAAGTATCCACGGTAGTTTAACAAATTGCTTATCCAATATTTTAGATGTAGTATTTTTTGAAATGCGGTCTAAATAGTTTTTGGTTATTTTAATAAAATAACTTTTGTTATAACCGTTTTGAAACAATGTATTTATGAAGAAATCAATTTCTTGTGAGAGATGTTTTTTAGAGCAGATTTGTTTTGCTCTACATAAAAAACTTTTAAAAACGCCAGTGATTATGCTTGGGTTGGTGTTAGAGTTTGGTTTTATTTGAGCATTGGTTATCGCATCCTTACGCTGTACTTGAAATTCATAAAATCCGTTCATTGTATTTGTAATAGAAATATCTAAAAACTTTAGTTGTTTTCTTTCGTTTTCAAGTTCAACATATTTTATGGAGTGGTTTTGTTCATTTAAAGTTTTAAGAAATAGTTCTTGTTTTTCTTTCGAATCGAAGCGAGCATGGGTATCGTCTACATATCTTTTGTAAGTTATTGGTTTGAATGAATAAACAAACGGTATATTAAGGGCTCTTTTTTCTATATTTTGCAAAAATGCTTCAGCTATGACTACCATTAATGATAAACCAATTGGACCTGAATTAGGTAAAATTCGGATTTTGTCTTCGTATAAAAAGTAACATTTGCTTAATGAAAGTTCAATTAACTGGTGTATATCTAAAAGAGTTAATTTAGTCCTAGTTTTTAAATCCTCCAAATCATCGTTCAATATGTTAACAATAACCGATATTGCTTCATTGATCGATACAGATGGATATAAATTCACTACTTCAAATGAAACTTGAATTTCGTTAGGGCCTATCTTCCATTCTTTAGCATCGTTGACAAAACTACATGAAATAATTAGTCGAGTTGTATTTTTATTTAATGTTAGTTGAATAATTTTAACCAGATACTCTGATGTTCCGTAAGGTGGTGTGTTAATAATGGAAACAACAGGACGCATTGGGTAGTTTTATACAATCCGTAGATTCTAGTTGGGACGCAATCTGATAGATACATTTTAAAGAAAGTGGCATTGTCTAACTTACCCTGTTTTCTTAATTTACATAACAGTTTTTGAAATTTAGTTGTAAATGTGGGTGTTGGGTCGTAATCAATAACTTTACTATTTTTTATTTGTTCCTCTAATTTATCTTTTGTTTCATTTTCGTATAATAAAGCAAAACCTGCTTCTTTATTATATGGATATATCTTTAGATGTAAATGTTTTTTTAGGTTTTGTAAAGAAAAGCGTTTTTGTTTTGTTAAAATATCTTTTAGTTTTAATTTTGAAGAACTAGTTAGGATTTTTAAACAGTTTTGTCGAAGAATCTTCTGTGTTTGTTTATTTTGTTACTAAGTTGGTTTTTGTTGCTAAGTTGTAAGGTACAAATTTCAATATTAGTGATGATATCCATATAAGGGATTTTTTTTTGTGATGGGGCAAACTTTGAACCAAGATTAAGTAGTTCAGTGTTTGCCTTATCCAGATTAATATTTGTTAAATTTAGCATAGCTGGTTTTAAAATTCGATTAGGAACATTTTTTTCAAAATTGATTTTATAGTTGATATTATTTTCAATTTAATATACTTTTCCTTCATTTAATTTTTTTTTTAAAATAATGGTAATTTTTAGACTTGCTTGTTATATTATTAATTAAATCACAATCATTAGATCTTATTTGTTATTGGAGATATAAATTTAATTCATCAATTAATTTCTTACTTGAACATAATCTTTCTTTTGCTTCGTTTCGAGCATGAATTAATAATTTTTTTCTGCATTCTTTCATTATATTTTCATCTTTTTTCGTACGTAATGGACTTGAACAAAACAACAGAGTTATATTTACTTCAGCCCCCAATTTAAATAACATACATTGCAATAACAAAACAAAACTACCTCCGAACTCAAATCCGGGTGTTTACGAGCTTCAATGCTCGTGCGGAAGTTTATATATTGGTGAGACCAAAAAGAAAATCTCTTCAAAAAGTGCAGAACACCAAAGAACCTGTAAAATTCAAAAATGGTCGAGTTCCGGAGCCACAGAACATTCTAGAACATGCCGCGGTACTTTTAATTGGCTGAATCCTAAGACCTTGGCAGTTATTCCAAAATACAAGATAAGAAAAGTTAGAGAATCCTTGGAGATAAATAAATCAAATGTTTGACGCGAGATGACACGGCAAACTGTTCTAAAACACGGAGATAAATAAATCAAAAGTTTGACACGAGATGACACGGCAAACTGTTCTAAATAGAGATGACGGCGATAATCTGAAAACAAAAACTTGGGGAACAATTTCGACAAAAAATTAACTGACGTCATTTTTATATCACTTGATTGGTTTTTATATTTTACGCTTTTTAATGTCTTCTTTTTTAAACGGTTTATTTTTTGTTATTTTGTAACGTTTTTTCATTACCTGATGACGCTGACCACAATAGGTTTGCGAAATATCGTTAATATATTATTATATCAAAGTATATTTTAAAAATAGTTATACGCTGCCTTTTTTATTGTGACCAATTTATATATTTATAAGCATATCGTATAACAAGAAATGACTTTTAAAGAATATATATATATATATATATATATATATATATATATATATATATATATATATATATATATATATATATATATATATATATATATATATATATATATATATATATATAAATATATATATATATATATATATATATATATATATATATATATATATATATATTTGCAATTATGAAGCAATAAAATAAAACCTTGTTGCACTCTTTGTTAGAGACTAAATTATTTTGAGGTAAGTCATTGATGTTTGCAATATCAGAAAGATATCTCTATGAAAGATATCTCTATGAAGAATTTCCTTTTCTAGTTCAAATTTTTCATTTGTGCACAAATTTAAAAACAAATGAAGGGAAATGTGGTTAAAAGAGTTTAAATTTTGCATTTTTTTTTCTTTATTGATAGATACCATTGGTTTTAACTTTAAAAAAATATGAGTGACTAGAAAAATTTAATTATTTATTACTTTTGCATGGAATTGTGAAAAAGGAAAAGAAAAAAATAATTTATTTAAAATTCAAAAAACTATCTATAATAAAAAAAATATTTTACCTTATAAATTGACTTTGAATCATCTACTTTGATTCTTATGACAAGCTCAGCACCTGGAAAATGTTCTTTTATTTTATACAGTTCTGCTTCATTATCAAACGTCATTTTCTTTACATTTTTTTCATTTGCATATCTAATGTTTAAACAAAATTAAAAAAAAAAGACTCTAATTACATTTATATAAACAAAATGGTGACCTTTATACTAGCATTCTATTTCCTTATGTTTTATATTTAGTTTTAATTTACTTCCTTAAGTCCATAAAGGCCACTAATGTTAAGGAGGCTATTTTAGTTGTGGTTACAACCCTCTCTCAACTCTATAACTCCGAAACACAAACCTTGACAAACAAGGCCACTGCGCAGAGTAACAAGTTGAGCACGGTATATATATATATATATATATATATATATATATATATATATATATATATATATATATATATATATATATATATATACATATATATATATATATATATATATATATATATATATATATATATATATATATATATATATATATATATATATATATATATATATATATATATATATATATATATATATATTATTGATATATTTTATCATATAAAATATTATATATTTTATATGAAAAATAAAAATAAATTAATAACGCCATTTATCTTCAATAATTCTTTACGTTAAATGCAAATCAGACCAGTTTTTCGGAACAGAATGAGTATTATTTAGAATGCCAGAATGTTAAAGTACAGATTAAAAAAAGACGAGTCATCCTTGCTCAATCAGAAATGTTTTAAAATTAAACAATCATGGAATTTAAGGTAAACTAACTTAATGGAAAAATTCTTCGTTAATCAACTAGTAGTTTATTATATAAATAATTTAGATGCAAATAATAAAAACTATCAATTTAAAAACTTTAATTCAGAATTAAATGACATACCACAAGGTATTAGGTCTATTTCTACTTAATAAAATTTTGTGGTTACAAAAATAACCACTTTTTCTTTACTACTAAAAACTAGCTTTCATTGCTGAATAATGGAACCATCTTTTACACAATCAATCAAAACACAAACTAGCATGAATGGTTATTTTTTTACTGTAACTGTCAGATGGTAGTTCCCATGTTCAGTTCTTCCACTTTTTCTGTGGTTGGACATTTTGTAGATGATCACGATGTACACCTTTGCTCATAAATTTTGTACCCCTTTCTTCATAAAAAAGCCAAAGGATTGGCTTTTTTACGAACAAGGTTGAACATAACTTTATTGCTTTAAGTACTGGCCTCAATAGGTAAATTACCTTGGTAAATTATATCAGTCAATTATTCAGTGTGAGTTTCTTTAGACAGTTAAAATTGGAGAAAAAAAAACCAATTTTAAATGAAATGATCTTAAAACTACTTTCAAGTTTGTTAGTTTTAAGCTTACCTTAGATTTTAAAAATTTTAAGAAACTGTATAAAGTCTTCACTATAAAGTGAAGACTTTATAACTATATATAAATCAGTCATTGATAATTTTATTATAAAAAGATCATATCACAACTTTTTCATAAGCCGATTAAAACTCATATCACAGGGTTTTAACTTTAACTTAAATTTTATAGAATACTGAGGTTTCTTACTAAACAAAATTCAATGATAAGTAAAAATGAAATACATACACACACACACACACACACACACACACACACACACACACACACACACACACATATATATATATATATATATATATATATATATATATATATATATATATATATATATATATATATATATATATATATATATATATATATATATATATATATATATATATATATGTATATATATATATATATATATATATATATATATATATATATATATATATATATATATATATATATATATATATATTTATATATAAGTTTGAACTTACTTGATATAAGATGCTTGCTTACATGGGTTAGCAAAAATAATTCTATCAGGGTCAACACCCAAATCAAGAACAGCTTTAATTTCACATTTACTAGCGCAGTCAAAATTTACTCCAAGATGAGCCAATAATGCAATAACTACAGGATCTGGATTACATTTGATAGCTAGAAAAAAAAATTAGCATTTTATTTAATATACTATTGAAATATTACAAAGACTTAATTGTGAGGCACTGTAGACCACAGGAAGAGCTAAAAAAAAGTAGAATTATTACCGTGATATTATGTGTGTTTACATAATATTAATTAAACCGTGATATTATGTGTGTTTACATAATATCACGGTTTTCAACGCAAACTTGGCAATAAATAGTATGTTTTAAATCCTAAGTCATAAAGGGTAATTAAAATTTTTTCACATCGTCATATAAAAACTGTGTTTGGACTCAAGTACACAGGTGCCTTTAAATTGGGCCACAAATTTACCTCAATTTTCAACAGTTTATATAACTTATTTTGCAGCACAGTTTAAGAACCTTTCTATTCCAAAATAGAAATCACACAATTAAAAGCTACTTACTAGATCAGTCATTCAATGAAGAGTTGCAAAATTTGCATAAATTTTCAGCTCAATGAAAAACTGTGGAGATGCATCTGATTATCAGTGAGCAGTCAAAGATCATAATAGAAGCTTAATATTAATAGACTCTTCACCTCTGTTGTTTGGCCAAATAACTAATAAACTGTTAGTTAATAACTTTTGAATTTTTTTTAAGATTCTGAAAGCCAGTTTAGATATCTACTAATAGTATAAATTCTGTGAAATATTGACTGGAATATACCTTTCATCAGTAAATAAAATTTGTCACTTCAACATCTTTGTGACTCAAGTCAGTCCAGATACTACTGTGAGGGATATTGAAGCTGAAAACACTAAAATAATTCCTGGATGTTGTGAAAGCTAAGACTCATGTTGGATCAAACATTTTTTTCATTCTAAGATACATTCAGAGCTCTTTTTCAATTAATTTAACTTTGACAATCTGTTAGCTGCTGTTTATTTTAAGAACACATGGCTAAATGGCATTTGGACAAGTGTTCTCAGAGTTTTTAAAAGCAAATATGGAGAAAAAAAACTCATCAACTAATGCATTTTGTCTAAATTTTGTAATCAACTATTGTAAATCATTTCGAAACTCAGTTCAGGGTGTCTACGCAAAACTTAATAAAATTCCAGCACTTATTACTTCATTTAGATATGCCTTTAAACATAAAAGTATGTCATCTAAAACTAAATACTAAATACTATATAAATTTTTATATACATCTTTAATCAAAAAAACATTATTAAATTAAAAAGCAATGTGTTGAGTATGAATACCATACCATTCTCAACACCATACCACACTCAACACCATACCATACTCAACACCATACCATACTCAATACCAATGAGAATTATATATTTAGAAGAAAATGACAAACAAATAAAAGAATTTCATAACTTTTTTTTTAATGTAAGAAATTTCGGAATTACAAAAACAAATTAAACTTAATAAAACTCTGAAAAGTCATTCATAAAAATGACTGAAGCACAAACATCAACAGGTATTCATATAAATATGACTGAAGCACAAACATTAACAGGTATTCATATAAATATGACTGAAGCACAAACATTAACAGGTGTTCATATAAATATGACTGAAGCACAAACATTAACAGGTATTCATATAAAAATGACTGAAGCACAAACATCAACAGGTATTCATATAAATATGACTGAAGCACAAACATTAACAGGTATTCACATAAATATGACTGAAGCACAAACATTAACAGGTATTCATATAAAAATGACTGAAGCACAAACATCAACAGGTATTCATATAAATATGACTGAAGCACAAACATTAACAGGTATTCATATAAATATGACTGAAGCACAAACATCAACAGGTATTCATATAAATATGACTGAAGCACAAACATTAAGAGGTATTCACATAAATATGACTGAAGCACAAACATTAACAGGTATTCACATAAATATGACTGAAGCACTAACATTAACAGATATTCATATAAATATGACTGAAGCACAAACATTAACAGGTATTCATATAAATATGACTGAAGCACAAACATTAACAGGTATTCATATAAGTATGACTGAAGCACAAACATTAACAGGTATTCATATAAATATGACTGAAGCACAAACATTAACAGGTATTCATATAAATATGACTGAAGCACAAACATTAACAGGTATTCATATAAATATGACTGAAGCACAAACATTAACAGGTATTCATATAAATATGTAATACAGTTAAGCAATTAACTTTAAAAAGAGAAAAAATAAATAAAATAACTATGACAAATAACAAATATCTATTTAAAATAAAGAACTACTTATAGGCTTACCAATTATCTAGTTATTATATCAAAAAAAACTTTTTATTCTAGTTAAGATAATTTATATTTCTCAATAATTCAAAAAATCAGAAAAGAAGGAGAAACAAATTAAGATAATAATAACAATAGGATAAACTGAAATAAAATTAAATATATGATATATATTAATAATACGAAAAATAGTAATTCTTTTTTTATATATCTTCACTTCCAACAAAGCTGCAAGCAACCACTATTAGAGTTGTAAGTTAATGGAAGAGAAAAGATGTAGTGTATAAAGTAAGATAACGATTGACTTAAAAGATTCCAAATTATATGAATCAGGATGAAGGGAGCGAATTCCAAAAAACTGATGTTCGAAGAAAAAAAATAAACAAAAAAAATGACTTCATCAAAAAACTGAACTAATTTTTTTTTTATCTCCGAGAAAAAACTGTTTCTTTAAAAATATTACAGTCAAAATTATTAATAAACGGATATATCCTTCGAGATCTATTAAATATCTTGGTGTGTTAATTGACTGCAATCTTTTATGAAACTTTCACATTGATGAACTTTCACATTGATGAACTTTCACATTGATGAACTTTCACATTGATGAACTTTCACATTGATGAACTTTCACATTGATGAATTTTCACATTGATGAACTTTCACATTGATGAACTTTCACATTGATGAACTTTTCACATTGATGAACTTTTACATTGATGAACTTTCACATTGATGAACTTTCACATTGATGAACTTTCACATTGATGAACCAAGAAACAATTTTGAGCTGACGATATGTTTTCAATAATTCGTCATTATGTCAATAAAGTAAAGAATATTTACTATGCATCACTTTTATTTTATCTTTGCTATTGTGGTCAAGTTTTGGGTCAAGTTGGATACTATCACATGAACAAGTTGTTATCGTCTCAGCCTCAACCCATTAAATTAATAAATTTCCAACTAATTTAATCAGAGACATCGAAGTCCTTCAAAAAACTTCCCATTCCAACATTTACCGCGCTAGTAAAGTATGCTAATCTTCTTTTTGCTTATAACGCTTTAAATAAAAACTTACAATCTTTCATTACAAACTTGTTCACAGATTCTAGGCTAGTATAATCTTACTTTGCTAGAAATATTTACTACAAAAAACTAGATGTATCTTTTAAAACCCAGAAGTATGGTAAACATTTTATTGTTTATTTGTGCAACTTTTAATGGAACAGAAGCCTTGTATGCATTTTGAATGATTCCGAAAAACTACATTCTAAAATACCTTTACTCCATCTTAAAATCTAGTTGAAAAAATTCTGAAAACAATATGTTCTAACTTTTAGACATTTTCTTGTTATTCATTATTATCCTTACTATTAAAATATTCTTTAAATTTTCTTTTCGTTATTACAACAATTATTATCTGCAGTGACGGATCCAGTGGGGAAGATGGGGTAGGCATCCCCTCCCAACCCCCACTCCTACAGCAGAATCTGAAAATCCAAAGATACATTAGAAACGGAGGACTTTCTTTTCAAATAGGAAACGCAAAAATGAAACAAAATTAAAAAATGTTCAAACATACCCTCTCCCCTCCCTCTCTCTTCTCCTTCAAAAGTATATGAATACAAATAAAAAAGGCTTTTGATGTCCCAGCGGTCGTTCTAAATGTATTTTAATTGTCTTTTAAACGTCTTCTAAACATTCTTACGTAGAAGAACGTTTAAAAGACATTTAGAACGTAACTTTTAAAAAATAAAGCCCATAGGGGTAGTTTTTCTTTATTTGTTTTACATTTATAATCCTTTTAAATTTATAAATTTAAAAGTTTTGTCAATTTAAAACAAGTTAAACAAAAATGCATCAAAAACTTTTTGCATTTGTATTTATTCATTTGGATATATTAGACTGCAATATTGTTAAAATATGTTTCTTTCATTTTATTATTTAACTATTTGTTTAATTATTTATTTTATCATGTTTCTTTCATTTTAATTATAACATTCCGATTTAAAAAAATTTAACTTTTATAAAAAAAAATTCTTAAAAAGTTCTTTGTTTTGTCTTAAATAGATTTGACACAAAACAAAGAATTTTTTAAGAATTTTTTTTTTATAAAAATTAATTTTTTTTTAATCTATGTCGGCGAAAGAAAATTTGTTTGTTGTATTATACACGCCTGGGATGAAACTATGTGGCGGATCCATAATGGGCATACCCTATCCCCTATATCCATCACTGCTCTGTTGAGCCCGTAAACGGAAGCATGACGAATTGACGTCTATTTAGGTATTAGATTTATTCGGAAAGGCAAAATGGTTTCTGAGGTTATAATTTCAGATCACCATGGATCAACTTGTAACTGAGATTGAAAGGTGAAGACAAGGTTAAGCTTCTCTTGTTTTGGATTCTTTGTCCGTCTTTTAGATATAGATTCTGTTGTGATCACAGCGTTCGCTAAAAAACTTTTTTAAATTTACCTAAACGATGCGGACATTTATATTCTGAATAAAAAACTGCATTACAAAAACTTTGTTTCCAATTCAGTTGAAACTAATATTAGTGAATCCAAAAAAACAAATCATTTCAATTTACTGGTTATTAAATCAAAGAAACTTGAATCCAGTCTCAAACGTCAATGTTGTTCTAAGGATTTTTTTCTCTGCTGCTGTTACAAGATGTAACGGAGAAAAGTCTTTTTTAAACTTCAAAAAAGGTATTGAAAAAAAGGAAATTGCAACAACTCTACTAGTAGACAAAAAAAATCCCTTTCAGCGCTGGCATTTATTTGTTCGTTTTTGGACAATGCAGTAGTTTTAATTAGCAATATGTTAGCATATAAAAAAAATCAACTTTTTTTTTTCTTTTTTGAATTTTTATGCAATATTTTTCTATTCAATGTTCTTATATGTTCTAATATTGTTGGTTTAGCATAAGAACAGCCACAAATAGTCATTAAGACTAATCCAAAGTAGCGTCCGTTATTGACCAACATTTTTACGTACCGAAGTACTACTCAAGCGCTGAGTTGGCGGTGGCAGGTCTTGAAAAACGGACCCTATTTTTTTCGGGAGGGGGTCTGGAAAAGCCAATACCATTATTTTGCTGGAAGGCCAGGATGACCTAAAGACGGGCCTGTATGTGTTTACGGTCAATTTGTTTCAATGTATGTCTTTGCTTATTATTACTTATGTTATATTTAAAAATTATTGTTGCTCCTTTGATCAGTTTTTTGTTTGAGTGACATCATTAAATCATGGAGTGACATCATTCTTATAAATCATTAACGTATTATTATAAATAACTTTTTGCTTATAACTACCATTATAATATTTATTACTATTTTTTATTGTTATTTTCATGGTAGTTACTGAAAACATATTATTTCTATTACTATAAATTGTATTAAATTTGTTATATTATTATTTTATATTATTGTTATTATTTCTATTATTAGTTTTAATATCATTTTAATTGTTATTAAAACTAATGTAAAAATGATTTACGGAAAATAAATAACTTGTTGTAGCTGTTGTTGTTCGTAATAATATTGTGTAAAGTAATCTTTTATCAATAAATTTATTAAAACTTTAGAATAATTGCTTTTATTTGTATTTATTTTGAAACAGTTTTATTATTTTACGTCTGATAATTTTCAAATCCAATTACTATTCTATTCAGATTTACAACGAAAAAATATGGAAAATATTTGGCTAATGGTATTTATGTTTTACAGGGAATGACTTCTAAAAAAATTTAATCAAGTTATTTTAATTTTTTAATTTCCCATACGAAAAGTTCAAGTTTAACTAAAAAATTTGCTGAAAGGGACCGCAAAATGATTTGACTTAATAAAGTCCGGTATTCGACTTAACGGGAATTGTAGTATTTTATAGATTAAAAATTTAGTTTTATAATTCGCGTCCATATTGTCTTATAATTCGCGAATTTCCTTATGTTATCTAATAATGATTTTTACAAGTTAAACGATGTATCTAATTTTAAGTGGTGAAATCTCTATATGTATTATATTCTAAATGGTTAAGTAATAGTCGAATCTCAGTGAGACTAGATTGGTCTCAGTGAGACTAGATTGGTGTTACAAACTTGTTTTAATAATAATACATTTAAAATACCAATCTATAGGTATTTTTAAATGTAATTCATATTTTTATATAGTTAAAACATGAAAAATATTCGTATTTATCCATATATAATACAAGAAAACTTGAAGTTAGTTAATTTTTGATGCAGTTGTAAATGGCACAAACTTCACTGTAAATAAAAACTTGCCTAACTTCATAAAGCATCTTTGACAAAGGTGGCATATATACAAAAGCAAAGAGAGTTCTCTTTATATTATATATAGATAAATATCACTATTTTACATATTTTCAAAGTTCACCAGATTTCCATTTAACAGGTTCTGCCAGATAACTAAGTTAAGTTCACCTTCATTCATATTCGGTTCTGCCAGATACTCAACCGGATAAGAGCAGAGTTATTTTTATTAATGAAAACAATTTTAAAAAATATTTTTATTATTAACTACAAATTGAATCAATATCGGTTATAGCCATTGTTTGTTATCCTAGAATAACAAATAATGGCAACAAAACGAAGTTTGTATCAGGTTGTAGTTTGCGCAAAGATGGTAAAGAAAAAGAAGTTTAAGTTTTAAAATTATCAGAATACATGAAACATTAACATTAAAATTATCAGAATACAGTTTTGGTTTGAAAAATAATTTTAAATCAAAGCCTCTATATTTCATCCACAAAAAGGTTTAAGGTGGTTTACCAGGAAATAAATTTTTTTTGTCAAATTGAATTTTTTTTTCAGAATATTAAATAAAATAGTTCCAATAGCGAAATTTAGTTACTAGTTATGAAAAAAAAATTAAATTTCTGAAATTTTTTTATAAAAAACATCAAATTTTAGCCGAAAAAGGCATTAAACTGTACACATGGATAAAACAAGAAAACTCAAAGATAAATTTTCTTTTTCTTTCGAAATTTTGCACAAATAATTTTGCTTATATTATCTAGTTCCTGAACTAAAATGAAGTTCATTGCACAAGTAGAAAGGCCAATTATAAAAATTTGCTATAACTTATACCACTTTTCACGGGGTCTACATGAAAAAATCATGAACAATGAGTAATAACACTGTAAATAGAGCACCTTATGTCTAGATTTTAGTTCAGTCTCCAGATCTAAGCAAATGCTGAAAATTTCAGCTCCATATCTTAAACCGATCTGGAAATATTTTGTTCCACGTAAAGGTAAATAGCAAAAAATGACATATTGAGAAAACAGCATTCTAAAAATATAAAGATAAAAAACAGTCTAAAAACTTCCAGAAGCGATTTTTTAGCTTCAAGTTTTAGTTCTTTATCAAACCAGCCTTTAGATAATCCCCTTAATTGAATTCTTCTTTTTTTAACGAAAGTTTTTTCTTTTCTCTCTATATTACTAACACGACGCTTGTCCTTTTTCAATGAACTGGTTACAGTCTTACCTTTGTGTGGTATATTTAGATACTCAAAAACGTGTTTAAGACCAGATGTTCCTTCATTATAACTCAATATAGCTGAATTCACTCCAATTTCAAGGGTAGCTTTCTTCGCAAACACATTTTTGGAACACCTAGACCACGATGTGAAGAACATGATGTGCATTTGATTTTCAAACTGTGTGAAAATCCAATTCTCTTTGAATCATCATTTTGTATGGTTACTCCATTTTGACGATCTGGGCAGCTACCAACTTGCATTAATATTTCTTTGAGAATAGGAAAATACATAATTAAATTAAAATTATCTGAACACTGTTTTTCATTCAATTTAAATTTGCTAAGCTTTTTAGCACTACATGATTTTTTTAGTAAAGTTGTTGTTACTATTTCGGTTTTACTTGCTTTTTGGAACTTGTTTCCAGCGAATGTCCTCTTCACTTTTCTTAAATGATTTTTTTTATTTCCCATTCCTTTTTATATTAGCTATATTTAAATAAAAAAAGAACTAAAATCCATAAACAACTTCATTAGTAAAGGTAAACATAAATATAAAATTTTGTCATTTATTCATCTCTTATATAAGACTGAAAGTAAATGTAGTTTTTCTTTTTTTTTTTTAATCTACGGTATAGAACAGACTTAATAATCATACTAAAATTTAATTTTTTGAAAAGTATGCCAAGAATACAAAAATTAGTCGAAAACAAGAAAGAAAAGTGTGTTGATAGGGGCTGTTGCTATGGAAAATTATTTTAACCACCTCGTTTAGATCTTAAAATAAATCTTTTGTGTTTATTTTTCTGAAAAACAGATTTCAGAAATGAATTCAGGGGTAATTAATTATCTTAAAACAATAAAAAAAAAAAAAATTTGAAAAGTATAAACTTTATTTCCTGGTAAACCACCTTAAGCTTTAGGTTCTTTTTTATATGGATTATGAAGTAGTTTCATGAAATATAAAAAAAACCTTGCAACTGCATAAAAACAACTCAAATTAGTTATTGGGTATGTGTATTGATTTTCAAAATGCATAAAATAATTTTTAATCAGACTGTTGCATTATTATTAGTCTAGTTTATAACTTTGATATTTTAGGAAATGTAAGCTGTTAATATGCCAAATGACTGTTGCTAGGAATTTCTGGTTTCGCTATCAACCAAATAAAAAGTTCATAGTACCACTACATTTGTAGTGCAAAAATAGTTAACATGGAAATTATGAGAGTAATCTGATAATTTTATTACTTTTGTCCATTATAATTATAAAAATATTTGGTTACTAACCAAATTAGGTATCCATAGCAACCCATTTTTAGTTAACAGTGCAAAAATCGTCTTTAAATTTTTTTCTATATGACAAGTTATAACTTTTGTCAAGTAAAAGTGAAATCTAGCTCACTGTGTAGCGACTGTTATAGTATTTATTGAAAAGAGAAAAAGATGCAACATTACGGCGATGCAGGGATAAAAATTTCCCAGAAATTTTCAACTCGTGAAACTTCCCAGAAAATGTCCGGAAATTTTAGAAATTTTTAAAAAAAGAGTATTTATTTTATAATTAATGGGTAAATTTTATGTCTTATTTAGGCAGTTGTTATGGACAATTTTATGGTAAAATATTGTGTAACAGATTATAAAAAATTTAGAAAGCCCTCTTTGACACATTTTTTGGTATTTTGTTAAGTTCTTTCATTGTAACTATAAGTAGCAACAAAATTTGTTTTCAAAATTTTTTAAAATTGTTTTATCTTGTTATTTGCTAAGCATATTGACGTTGATTGCCGTAGCAAGCTTTTTTTCAAGGCTGAATATAATTTGCACCCTAATCCCTACAGGAAAAAGGACATTTTTTAATGTCTTTTAAATTGACCTATAGGCTAATTTAATAGACATTAATATATCTTTTATAAATGTTATTAAACTGAAAACTATAAAATTTTATATAAAAAGACTTGATTGAATTTACAGTATTTTATAATTTTTTCTTGATTTAACGACGTTATTAATTAATAAAAAGGCAAATTGTAAAGAAACATTTTTGCTAAACTTGAACTTTGAAATTTAAAATTATAGTTAGCAAAAAAAATAAAAAAATAATCATTTTGAGGTCAAAAAGTCCGCCGCTGTAAATAAGCGTTTTTAAGATTTGAGTCTGATTCTTCACAACTTTGCTAGGGCACTTTAGATTTTAAAAATCAAAAAATTAAAAAATACTTTATCCTTGCAAATAGTTTAAATGTACACTGTAAATTCAAAAGGTTCTTCGCGGTTTTTTGCCGGTTCTTTGAAGAACCTAATGGTTCTTGGAGAAAATTTAAGGTTCTTTAAAGAACCTACGGATTCTTAATATTCTCTAATGGTTCTCTGAAGAACCGGCGGCTTATTTACAAAGCAATACAAAGAACCCACAAAGTTCTTCAAATCTTTTTACGGAAAACTTCGAAGAACCTCAATTTAGGGTTCTTCAAATCTTTTGTAATGACCATTTTATTTTTCTAATCGGTAGTTATATAGGCAGACGAGTATGAATTTATAAAGAATGGTATGATTACAATAACGAATGATTATCATGACAGCATTTAATTTGTGTCTGAAAAATTTGAGTTGTTTTTATTACCGTTGTTAACATTAACAGCGATAATAAAAGCAACGTGTTTTTTTAATTTATTTTCGAGCAGTTTTCTTATTCCTTTATGCTTTTGTCACGCATATTATATAATAAATATATCATTGTATATTGCGAATGGTTTTGTTTAGATAAATAAATATATCATTTGTTTAAATTTAAAAAATGGCAGATTATTTGAAGTGAAGTGTAGAAGATGTTTGCGTATACTTAAAACTTAAAGGACTCCCAGAACTTAGACAAAGAGATCTTAGACAAAAAAATAGGCCGTGGATAGAGTACCGAAAGTTTTTATATGAACTCTCTATATAAAAACGAGATTTGTTTTTACATGTGACCTTTAGAAACCAATAAACGCGCTATTATAAGTTAAAACTTTTGGAACTCTATCCAGAGCGTATAATATATACATGTGTATATATGTTATCCATTTATCGTTAATTGCTTGATACATATATACTACAAGATGGCTACATCTATATTACTCTAAGAAACTTGTGTTTTAAATAACTTTTTCTTGCATATTAAGTTTTATATGTGAATATTTTGTTATTTAATTAAAGCACAGTAAAAGGAAAACTGGAATAATAATCTTAAGAGAATCAATTCCAATTGATAATTTTTTAATGATTATTATTATTTGTTTAATAAAACAATTATTTAAAATAGTATAAATAGCAAATTAAAAGTTTTTTTATAAATAGTAAGTAATATATAAACAATTATTGAAGGAAAGCATTTTTTTTTGTTTAAATTTGCTGCATAACTGCTATTGTGAGTTTCTAATTAATATTTCCAAAATAATTTGTATTCTTTTATATATAAACTTCATATATGAAGTCTACAAGTCTGCAAAAAGTTAAACTCTAATTATAATCTTTATTATATTATTGTACATATTTAAATATTAAAGAAATGAAATGACACTGAGATTTGAGAAATTTCTTGATAAAGAACTGCATCAAACGAAAAGTTTTATATGCAAACGGATGCAATCGGCTGTATGTAGCAAAGTCGAAATTTATAGAATATTAACAAAATTGTTTTATATGAAACGTTATTGCTTCATTCATAACTTAATTATTGCTTCAACCTTAACAAAAACAGGTAAAATATTATATTATTTAAAATAGTGAAATAGTTTATTACTTATATAAATAATATAGAGACTTGAAACAACATGAACATGTGACCATATATATATACTGCAAGATTGTTGCACCTATATTACTGTCAGAAACTTGTCTTTTAAATAACTTTTTCTATGTGAATTTTTTGTTATTTAACATAAACACAGTAAAAGGGAAACTGTAATAATAATCTTAATAGGGTCTATTCCAAATAATATTTTTTAAATGTTTCTTATTATTTGTTTAATAAAACAATTATTTAAAATAGTATAAATAGCAAAATAAAAACTTTTTATAAGCAGGGTTGTTTAGTTGATTGGTTTGGTTGGTTGATTGGTTTAAGTCATTTTATTTAAATCGATTTAAATCATGATTTTAATCAGACAAATAAAATCATTATTTAAATTAACTTTTTTGATTTTAATTATTTTTAATGATTATTTATTGATTAATCAACATAAAGTAAATTATACTAGCTAAATATAACTACTGAATAAACTAGTATTAGTTATAATTATCAGATAATGCATTATAAAATATATAGTAGTCATAAACCCTTTAGTTTTTTAAAATAAAGTCAGGTCAGGTTTTCCTGCTACTGGTAACATGTAACCCAGTACAACCTGCTCCATGTCCTGCTGCCTTGTAGGATACGCTTTTTTAGGCAAAGGCTAGGAGAAGTTAACTCCGAATTAAAACACCCCCTGCCTTGGGGCTCTTGGTTGAGTAAAGGCTAGAGATGGTGTCTCGATAAAAATACTCATCTTGGGCAGATGTTACATGCATCCAGCTGCTGTCTTGTAGAAGGCCTCCTAGGCAAAGACTTAAGGGGTAAACAGATTCTATCTGTTGACCAGCCTCGCACCCCTTCCTCATCTATTAGGCTGGCGCAGATGTATTCTTAATACATTGTTTCCAGTTTAGGATGTTGAACGCTGGATCTTCTTGACTCAATGCGTGGGTATTGCTTGTGTCTCTATTTTTATGACTGGGCAACTCATTCTATTATCTCCTAATGAGGGTACAGCTCTAAAACTCAGTTTTATGGTTCTGAGGCCGGCTGGTAGTCAGGTTTCCCGAACTCTGTGGTAGCTCTCAGAGAGGCTGATTCCATCAACAGCCGAAAAATATCAGAGTACTAACAGTGTCATGTTGCGCATGGATGGTGTCCCTGTTTGTACTTTTGGTGTGCATTGCAGAGGCCACATTTGGAGCCCTTTGTTACGGCTTAGGGTTTATTAAGAGTAATGAGGCTATTGCTTAGTTGTTAAATAGTGTACTGAGTACTATCTATACTTGAGTCAAGTTCTTTATAAATTTAAAATGACTAAAGTACCTAAAACTAAAAAACACAAAAAACCATTGTCATCACCAAGTTCTCTAAACCTATCATTTACTAATATTCGTGGTCTTCGAAGTAACTTTTCTTCTGTTAAGTCTTATCTCTTGCAAAGTTCACCAGACCTACTTGCTCTTTGTGAGACTAATTTAAGTTCGGCTGTCCCATCTTGTGATCTTAGTGTTGATGGTTATCTTCCTTTAATTCGTAAAGACTCCAATAATCACATGCTTGGCCTGGGCATCTACATTCGTAAGAACTCACCCATTTGTCGTGAAACTAGGTTTGAATCTACAGACTATTCATTTATGTGCTTTCATTTAGCACAACTTCACTCTATCGCCTTTCTCTTTGTTCTATATCGCTCTCCTTCATCCCAAGATTGCACTATTCTTGATGTTATTTCTGATCAAATTGACCAAGCCCTCTCTCTTTATCCATCGGCCAATATCGTCGTTGTTGGTGACTTTAATGCCCATCACACCGATTGGCTTGGCTCTAGTGTCAGTGACTCTGCTGGCGTTAAGGCCCTCAACTTTTGCCTTTCTCAATCTCTAACTCAAATAGTCAACTTTCCAACTCGTTTTCCAGACAACCCTAATCATTTACCTTCTCTACTCGACTTATGTCTTGTTTTGGATCCTAGTCAGTGCTCAATTTCTCCACATTCACCCTTAGGTACTTCTGATCACGGTTTGATCTCTCTAAAACTATTATCAAATTCTTCTACTTCATCAGAATCCCCCTATCATCGTACCACATACAACTACCTTAAAGCTGACTGGGACTCTTTCCGTGATTTTCTTCGTGATGGCCCTTGGGTAGAAATCTTTCGTCTTCCTGCTGACAAATGTGCTTCTTACATAACTTCGTGGATTCAGGCTGGCATGGAAACTTTTATTCCCACTCGACGATTCCAGGTTAAGCCTCACTCTTCTCCTTGGTTTTCCTCACATTGCGCTGCAGCAATTTCTAATCGAAACCGTTACTTCCATATCTATCAGCAAAACAATTCTCCAGAAAACAGACATCTGTTCACTATCGCCAGAAACCATTGTAAAAAGGTTTTGTCTGACGCCAAAACTCGCTATTCCCAGGTCATTAAATCTCGTATCTCATCACAAAAATTAGGCTCTCGAGACTTCTGGAGAATCTTTAACAGTATCAATAATAAGGGCAAATCTGTTATTCCTTCTCTCTTGTATGGTTCAGACTTTGTCACCTCACCTAAAGACAAAGCTGAATTGTTTGCTAAGAACTTTTCATCAATATCATCTCTTGATTCCACTAGTTGCGTTTTACCTGACATAGCCGTCAAACAGGTTGATCCCTTGCTTGACATTCGCATCACTTCAGCTTCTGTATCTAAAGTAATTTCCTGCTTAGACTCTTCAACAGCTTGTGGTCCTGACAACATTCCTGTTGTAGTTTTGCAGAGGTGTTCTCCGGAGCTTTCATCCATACTTTCTAAACTATTTAACAAGTGCTTATCAGAGTCTTGTTTTCCATCATGCTGGAAAGCAGCATCTGTTATCCCTATTTTCAAAAATTCCGGAGAGCGATCTGATTCATCTAACTACCGTCCCATTAGTCTTCTTCCTGTCATAAGCAAGGTTTTTGAATCTTTAATTAACAAACACTTAATCTCTCATCTTGAATCAAATAACTTACTTTCTGACCATCAATATGGATTTCGGTCTTCTCGTTCTACAGCTGATGTGCTAACAGTAATAACCGATAGGTTTTACCGTGCATTAGATAGAGGTGGAGAGGTTAAGGCTATCGCACTTGACATTTCTAAAGCTTTTGATAAAGTTTGGCATGCTGGTCTTCTCCATAAGCTTTCTTCTTATGGTGTAGCTGGTAACGTCTTTAAGATTATTGAGTCCTTTCTTTCCAATCGTAGTATAAAAGTTGTCCTCGATGGACAACACTCTTCTTCACATCCTGTAACTTCAGGGGTTCCTCAAGGTTCAATCCTTGGCCCTATACTCTTTTTAATTTACATTAACGATCTTCCAGATATTCTCACATCTAAGGTGGCATTATTCGCTGACGACACTACCATTTACTCTTGTCATGATAAGAAGCCTACACTCTCTGATTGCTTGGAGGGGGTATCTGAGCTTGAAAAGGATCTCACTTCTGCTACAGCATGGGGCTCACAGTGGCTGGTGAACTTTAATTCAGATAAAACTCAATTTTATTCGGCCAATCGTTATCGTAATAATTTAGATCTTCCTATATTTATGAATGGTAATGTACTAGATGAGTCATCTACCATTCATCTTCTAGGATTAACTCTTACTTCTGATCTTTCTTTTAAACCGTATATCAAATCCATTGCAAAATTAGCATCTGCTAAGGTTGCATCTCTTTATCGAGCTCGACACTTTCTTACTCCAGATTCTATTCTCTATCTCTATAAATCTCAAATCCGTCCCTGTATGGAATACTGTTGCCACATCTGGGGCGGATCTTCTAATGATGCTCTTTCTCTTTTAGACAAGGTGCAAAAACGAATTGTAAACATAGTTGGACCTGCTCTGGCAGCCAATCTCCAACCTTTGTCACATCGTCGTAATGTTGCTTCTCTTTCTCTTTTCTACAAATACTATAATGGGCACTGCTCTAAAGAGCTAGCGTCCCTTGTGCCATCTACTAAAATTCATTCTCGTGTTACTCGCCATTCAATTAAGTCTCATCCTTTTTCTGTGACTGTTCCTAAGTGCTTTAAAAACTCTTATTCTTCTATTTTTTTTCCTCGAACATCAGTTCTTTGGAACTCGCTTCCTTCATCTTGCTTTCCTGATTCATATAATTTGCAATCTTTTAAGTCATCAGTCAATCGTTATCTTGCTCTACAGATTTAGTCTTTTCTCTTCCAGTAACTTCCAACTCTTATAGTGGTTGCTTGCAGCCTTGTTGGAAGTGAAAATGTTAAAAAAAAAAAAAAAAAAAAAAAAAAATTTATTGTAAGACTTTTTCCATATAAGTAAATTTTTCTTCTTCATGTTTTAACTTATTAACTAACAACATTAGTTTCTGCTTTTGTTACTATTTTTATAATAAATATAAATATATTCCTTTTATATAAAAGTATTTTCAAATTTTTTTAAATTACAATATTCATTTATAAATGTTTTTATTTTTTAGTTGTAAACAAAAATAATATAACTAGAGTTAAAAATTTCCAGACATTTTTATTTCTAGTTATATTATTTATATATATATATATATATATATATATATATATATATATATATATATATATATATATATATATATATATATATATATATATATATATATATATATATATATATATATATATATATATATATATATATATATATATATATATATATATATATATATATATATATATATATATATATATATATATATATATATATATATATATATATATATATAGTCTGTGGTTCTTCAGCCTGGTTGATATTTATTTTAAAAAATAATAATCTTTTCATCATCTTAAACATCTTTCAGAAAATTACATTTACCAAAATTACATTTTGTAGTTTCTCATTCGAGCAACCAAAACTTGCATTTGTACACCACAGCTTTTACATTTAGCTTTATTACCCTTTTTACCAAACTTTGCAGGTTTTCTTCAAACTGTTTTCAAAACTGCATCTATTTTTCTACCGGCAAAAATAATATAACTAGAAATAAAAATGTCTGGAAATTTTTAACTCTAGTTATATTATTTTTGTTTACAACTAAAAAATAAAAACATTTATAAATGAATATTGTAATTTAAAAAAATTTGAAAATACTTTTATATAAAAGGAATATATTTATATTTATTATAAAAATAGCAAATTATTTATTATTATTTTACTGAACATTGAGATCAAATGTGTTTTCTAATGTTATTTTTATATAAATGATTAAAATTTAACACAGTGCATTTATAACATGTAGTTTTCATAAAAATGTTTTAAATGCAATCTTTATACATAAAAATCTTCCTATCTCTTTTAAAATGATATATGCGATATATACACATAAAAAATCTTTGTTTCTTTAAAACACTCTACAAAAATAAAACACCATAAAATTTAATTATCTGAAAAAGTTTCTTTGTGAATATTTTACATCGTAGTTGAGAGAAGTAAAAGCTAGAAATATGTTTTACACAAGCTCAAAAGACAGGCTAACTCGAAAAGCATTTACTTTTAGTTTTTCAACAGCAGTAATATACGTAAAATGTATCATATAACAACTTCAGTGCTTTTTTGCTTATTTAAAAAAAAATGCGCAATTAAAGTTGATAAGCTTGATTATAAAAATTTGACTAAAAGATGTATTTATTGCTTGTGGGTCTTTATTATTTTATATTCTTGTTAGAAATATTATAAAAAATACAAAATACCAATAGAATGATGAAGCGCACATTTTTGAAACAAAAAAATGAGTTTTATAAAACTATATACCGTATATAGTTTTATAAAATTCATTTTTTTGTTTCAAAAATGTGCGTTTCATCATTTTATTGGTATTTGGTATTTTTATAATATTTCTACCAAGAATATAAAATAAAATATAATATAAACGTATATAATATACGTTTATTGCATTTAAATTTTTCAAAAATTTCTGGAAATTTCAGCAAAATTATCCTAAAAATATCCGGAAATTCTTCGAAAAATTTGCGGAAATTTTTACGACGATGTGATAATGCTTGAAAGTTGGCTGTGAGAGCAAGTCCAACTATGCTAACAATGAGTTTTCGCATCTTTTCTAAAAGAGAAAGAGCTTATTTTGAATATCTGCTCCAGATATGACAACATTATTCTATACAATGACGGATTAGCGATTTATAGAGTAGAATACGAAGTAAATAAGTGTCAAACACGAGAAAAAGATGCCACGTTAGCAGATTTTAATTTTACAATGGGTTTGATATATGATTTCCAAGAAAGATTTGAGTTAAGAGTTAATCCTAGAAGACGAAGAGTAAATGACTCATCGAGTTTAGCTGAAAAAAATTGAGTTTTATCTGAGCTAAATCTCATCTACAACTAAGAGCCCCATGCTGTAGCAGAAGTAAAATCCTTTTAAGGCTTAAATTACCCCTTCAAGCAACCAGAGAGTATTGACTTCTTATCAAGACAGGAACAAAGAGTAGTATCATCAGCAAACAATGCCACCACGGATTTTAGCATTTCTGGGAGTTAATGTAAAATAAAAAACGAATAAAACCTTGAACTCCTGAAGTTACACGAAATGAAGAAGAGTACTGCCATAGTTTTTTTCTTTTATACAACTTTTTTGTAAGGAAGAATTCAATAATTTTAGAAATGTTACCTTGTACACCGTAAGAAGAGAGCTTATGGAGAAGACCAACATACCAAATTTATCAAAGGTTTTGAAAATGGGGATAGCAATAGTCTTAACTCTCCACTTCTATCTAATGTACAATGAAACGAGTTTGTCATTAAAAGACTCAAAAATCTTGCTTATGATACTAAGAAGACTAATGAGACGGTAGTTAGGCAAGTCGGACTGCTCTCCGGAATTTTTGAAAACAGGGATAACAGATGCCGCTTTTTAATAGGCTGGAAAACAAGACTCTGACAAACACTTGTTAAATAGTTTTGAAAGTAAAGACGGAAAACGCTTCTACAAACCTATATGATATATTGTTCCGACCACAAGCTGTAGAAGATTCTAAGCAGAAAACCATGTTACGTAAACCACAGATTAACCCTTATTACAGACAATGTTAAAAACTCTCCAGAAGTCTCAGGAGCTTAATTTGTTTAGATGAAATACGAGATTTTGTGACCTGAAACTAGCAAGCTTTAGCGTCAGACAAAACTTTTTTACAATGATTTCTAGCAATAGTAAACAGACGTATGTTTTCTGAAGAATTATTTTGGTGAAATATATGGAAGTAACGGTTACAATTGGAAATTGCAGCAGTACAGTATGAAGAAAATCATAGAAAAGAATGAGGCTTGAATTGTAAATTTCGAGTAGCAATTAAAGATTCCATGCCAGTCTAAATTCGAAAAGTTACATAAAAAGTAAATTTGTAAGCAGAATAACGGCCCTTTTCTACCCAAGGGCCATCACGAAGAAAATCACAGAAAGAGTCCTAGTCAACTTTAAATTAGTTGTAAGAGGAACGATGATACGGCGGTTATGATGATGAATTAGAATGAGATAATAGTTTGAAAGAGGTCAAATTATGGTCAGAAATACATTAAGGTGAATGTGCAAAATCTAAACGCTGATTAGAGTTAGAATTAAAACATTTGTCAAGTAGAGTAGGAAAAAAAATTGGATTTCTGGAAAACGATTTGGAAAGTTGACTATTTGTGTTAGAGATTGAAAAAGGCAAAAGTTGTTGACCTTAACACCTGCAGTGTCATTGACACTATAACTAAGTCATTGAGTTTGATAAGCATTAAAGTCACCAATAACAACGATATTGGTCGAAGGATGAAGAGAAATGATTAGATCAGTTTGATTAAAAATAACATCAAAAAGAGTGCAGTCTTGACATAAAAGAACAGCATACAAAAAAAAGAGAAAGATGATAGGGTGAAGTGGAGCTAAACAAAAGCAAACAAAAGAATACTCTGTGAATTCAAATCTAGTGTCTTGACAAATGGGTGGATTTTTACGAATTTAAATGTCCAACCCAATCATGTGATTATTGTGTTTACAAATTAAAAGAAGACAATCATCATCACTAAGATAACAAGATGATGCAGCCGAAATAAAATTAGTCTGACAAAGAGCAAAGTAAATCTGGTGAAATTTGCAAGACTTAACCAAAGTGAGTTCTGAAACAAAACTTATGAAGAATGATACTAATCTCTTTTTAACTCATAACAACATAACAACATTATTCCAAAATATGAACATTGAATTATCAAAAATTTTAGACTGGTTTAATAGGAATAAGCTGTCACTAAATGTTGAGAACTCTAAACGGAGACTTTTTCATTAAACTTCAAAAAAAAAGCTACTATCTCCTGTCATGCTATTACTTTTTCATTGACAAAATTCAAATAAAAAGAAAGCTACTACCTTTTTAGGAATCAATATTGATGAAAAGTTGGAAGTATCAATTAATTTGTTGTGCAACAAAGTTGCTCGAATTATAGGAGAACGTGCAAAGCTAGAAATGCTTTAAGTAAACACAGTTTAACACAATTATATTTCTCGTTATTCCATTGCCATAAATTATGCAAAAATTGCTTGGGGCAATACCAATAAATCTAAACTGCTACCTCTGAAAAAATATTATGAAAATCTCAGATAGATTATCAGTATAACCTGAGCAACATTATTCTGCTATCGTTAGCAGAAAAATGTTGCTTGTCTTATCAATTATAAAGATCGATTTGCTCATGCTAAACCATTATTATTTCAAATAAAAATTCTTAATATTTATCAGCTAAATGTTTTTAATATACTTTGTTTTATGTACAAATGTAAAACCAACACAATTTGACAACCTTTTTCTCTAACTAATTTTGGAAAGTCATATATTAAAAAATTTGATTTTCCCCATAAATCTTTGAAATAAAATGATAATTTTATTTTTCCCATGAATCATGAAATCCCATTATCTTTTATTCAAGAAAAAACTAAAAGAAATTATTTTATATTTTGAAGACATTTATTTATTCCTTTGGAGGTTTGTCAACTTAATCCTCAGCAGGTTTTATTTGTGGCAGTCTATAAGCTCTTTTTCTTTTATGGTAAGTTTGTTACTACTAATGACTTTATTTGTGATCCGTTATTTCTTTGTGGATCACAAATAAGTTCTTTTTTTAAAAAAACTTTTATCATTATAATAGTTTTAACAAATCTCTTTGTAATAAACTTCTTGCTAATTTTTGCGTTGATACACATTTAGTTATAGTTGGTAAATGCCTCACACATGATTACAGAAAAATTATTATACAGTTTTGATAAGAAGAACTGTTCTTGCTTCTGGTCTACTGTGACTCAAAAGAAGCAATAAAGGCAGCCTTTCATCTTCTATTGACTGTGCCTTGGGTCCTGTTACAGTCTTATGTGAAATTAATTACTAATTTATTTTATTTTACTCAGTCAATTCAACTTGTAAAATAAATGACACCTTTATCTTTAATTACTGTCAGTTTTTCAAAAATAATCTTTATCTCTTTCTCCTGATAAAGTTCAATCTATTATAAACATGACTTGTGGAAAACCAACAGGACAGTTTAGACTTTAGTTGAAGTGATTATTTTAATATACTATCATTACTATCATTATTTTAATATACTATTATCTCTTTCTCCTGATAAAGTTCAATCTATTATAAACATGACTTGTGGAAAAGCAACAGGACAGTTTAGACTTTAGTTGAAGTGATTATTTTAATATACTATCATTGCGCTTTTCCTCCATAATTTACCACATGTACATCACTAAATATGCTGCACGCTCTGTTATTTCTCTTCTTCTTAAAGATAAAAATACATCTTATTTAAGGTAAATAAGATGTATTTTTATTTATATATATATATATATATATATATATATATATATATATATATATATATATATATATATATATATATATATATATATATATATATATATATATATATATATATATATATATATATATATATATATATATATAAAATATATATATATATATATATATATATATATATATATATATATATATATATATATATATATATATATATATATATATATATAATCATATTATGTTATATTAATCTTATATATATTATATTAACATATAATACTATATATAATATTATCATATTATATATACATTAATAATATGATTGATGAGGCTTGGTAAAAATTGCGATGATTGTAGGCTGGAAACGAAAAAGCCATTAACTACATCTTCCCATTCAAAACGAGAGAGGAAACAAGTTGATAAAATATTTTTAAACTATTCTTAACAAGACTTTATTCATCAAAATATTTTAATTTTCATAGTAATATCTTTCAGCGTTTAAAAATCATGAGCAAATAAAATTTGTAACCCCCTCAATTTGATGGTGGTTTAGACTTTATATGTACATAATTTATGAACGTTAAGAGATAATACTATGAAAATTAAAATGTATCGATGAATGTAATTCTAGTTAAGAATAGTACAAAAAATAATTTATCAACTTGTTGCCCCTCAAGTTTAGGGTGGGTGGGGGATGAAGTGATCGAAATACTAAAATGCTAAAAGAAAATTTCAACCAAAGTCATATATTTTTTATTGTGTATAATGTAAAGAAAATACTTCTTTTACTAAAGTTTATTTGGGGTGGTTATTTTACTTTTTTAAATTTACATAATAAACTACTTAATAAAGTCTCTGATAAGAGTATATTTAGCAGTGCTATTATGTTATTATAAGTAACAAACTTTTTCACATATTTTATTTAATCGGATTAGACTCTAAGCTGTTCTTTGTTTATTCTATGTCATTATGGAAAAATAAATAGATAAAAATATACTTAGCGCTTATAAGATAATAAGATAGCTAAAAAGCTAAGTATAATTATTTATAGACATTAGGTGTAACTTTGTAGACTTTAAACAATGCACAAACAAGTACATTAAAGTGTTGGAAGGAACGAATTCAGATAATCAAGTAGAAAAGGGGGAGGGGGAAGGAACAAGTTTTCAGCAACCCCATAAATTAAAAAATGTTTTTAGTTAATTTTTGTTTAAATATTGGTCTTATACTGTCTTTGTTTTTGTTTGTTTTAATATAACATAAGAACTTTACAACTTTGTACTTCATAAAAGAAAAAATTAAAACAGATAGGGGCTCAAAGAAGATAAGGATAACAGTACGTACAGAGCCTCTTTAACAAAATTTCAATATAATATCATAATATGTAATATGTAATAAAATTTCGTAAAATATATACGTAACAAAAAATCAATTAAATATCGTAATAAATATCGTAATAAAATGGGTAATTCGCTAATAAGATTATTAGGCAACAAACAAAATTAGAGTAGTAACATTAACCAAAAACGTTTCTCAAGTTTTATTATTTTTTTTTAATTTTTTTTTTTTTTGTTATAAACTTAAATGAACTTAACGAATTTACAGTACTTTTCCTTATAGTAAATGCCTATCCTTATAGTAAATGATTCTGTAAGCATGTTTTTGTAAACTATAGAGTTTTTTTACCTTTAATGTTCGAGTATTTGCCCATAAAATGTTTGCACAGCTAATAATGCTATGAATTAACCTAAAGTAAATTAATTTAAGACTATGTGTTTAGACGCAAGAGCAAGCTCCTCAAACCTATGATTTTGGTGATTTTTGACTAGATGTATACTATATGAGGAAGCCAGGATAACTTTTTATTAACAATGATTCCTAAGAATCTTATATTGGATTGCTTTTTAATTAGTTCATCATTTAGGAATAGGTTAGGCAACTTGAAAGGAAGATTGCCCTCTTGTGTTTTTTTATGAAATAGTATATTCTTTTTTTTCTCAGCATTAAGCGAGAGTTTGTTAGCCTTAAACCAGTTGTTTACTTTATCTAGTTCTATATACATGTCCGCATATAACTTTTTGATATCATTGTTGGTAAGAAATAGATTCGCGTCATCTGCAAACATGACTGAATTCAGTTTTAAGGATGCATTACAGAAGTCATTTATATATATTAGAAAAAGGAGTAGACTAAGAATCGATCCTTGCGGGACTCTACATAAGAAGTTTAATTGTCCGGATTGGACATTATGTACATATTGTTTTCTCTTGGTAAGCTTTTAATCTAATAATAATTATTAATAAAAAAAATAATAAATAAAAACAAGGTTTTATTAATTATTCCGTAATGACTTAATTTATCTAGAAGAATGCAATTACCTACAGAATTTAATGATTTTGATTAATCACAAAAACCTCCTAAAGTAACCTTATTACTTTCAAAATTATTAGTTATTTGATTTACTATTTCAATAATTGCATGCTCAGTTGAAAGATTTTTTTGAAAGCCAAACTGATTTGGGTTAAAAAAATTGTTTTTAAAAAAGTGATCATAGATTCTTTTATAAACTACTCGTTTCAAGAATTTTGAAAGTACAGAAAGTATTGATATAGGTCTGTACCTTCAAAAAGATTTTCATCAGTGTAACTATGAAATTACTTTATATAATGGTATAGTCCGATTTAAAATTCGCATTTTTTAAAATTAAAAATAAATAAAATTGGCACTGCACAGTTTTATTGAACCATTTTTGAAAGGTTTGTTAAAAAGTTAAATACCTAAATGCATTTAAGGAAGTTTTTTTGAAGTTCTTTTTTATTTTAATTACACACCTTGGTTTTTGTTATTGCACGTCTTTGTTTTTGTTATTATCTTAAGACATTACAACCACATTT
>NC_061157.1:4657720-4757720 GCF_022113875.1 Hydra vulgaris | reverse complement strand
TTCTGTTGACTTTTATTTCACACCCACCATTCTGTTGACTATTATTTCACACTCACCAGTGTGTTGACTGTTATTTCACATCCACCATTCTATTCACACTCACCATTCTATTGACTATTATTTAATACCCACCATACTGTTGACTTATATTTCAAACTCACTATTCTGTTGAATATAATTTAACACCCACCATTTCGTTGACTATTATTTCACAGTCACCATGGTGTTGACTATTATTTCACATCCACTATTCTGTTCACACTCACCATACTGTTGACTAATATTTCACATTCATCATTCCGTTAACTATTATTTTACACCCACCATTCTGTTCACACTCACCATTGTTAACTATTATTTCACACTCACCATTCCGTTAACTATTATTTGAAACGAATAATTGAGCAGTTGTTATAAAAAGTTTTAACGTACGAGATGGAAGTAGGCTAGTGTAAGTGAGCTTTTTTCTCTTAGTTTAATTTTGTCTTTTAAATCTTAAAAAATTAGTTTGTTGTTTTAGATCTTATATATTTATGATGATAATTGAACTTCTAAGATTCGCAGCTTTGTAACTATAGATATTATTACGACATATTGTTAGCAAGCGACGACATAAAGAAAAAAATTTAATCAAAGTAATTAATCTATCAAATTAAGCTTGATTTCTGTTAGTTGTAGGAATGTCGTACAATAATTGCCCAAAAACTTGGAACCATTATCTAGTTGCACAACTTAACATTTGTTGTACAACAAAGTTTATGTTTTAAACAATTACTTTAGAAAAAAAAATCAATTTCTGCACCAATTGTTGTACAAAAAAATCACACAAGTGTTGTAAAATATTTTGAGAACTATAGTAAACTTTATAATAATTTTTTTCGTGTGTGTATTTAGTTTTTTCTCACCAAGCAGATTTACGTTTCAAATGTAAACTAAAGTGGTTTTAAGTATTTAAAATATATCATACCGTAAAATGGTTTTATTTGCGGAAGAAGATTTTGAAACATCCAATGTTTTTTAACGATATCATCAATATCGCATACATAAAATGGATCATCATTGTATTCGCGATCATTTGCATTTACTTTAAAACGAATATATTGCTTCATATTAAAGTTATCATTACAAATGTCTATATAAGATTCACTAAGAAAATCGTTGCTAAGCTTTAGAGACACTGGATTCATTGGGTTCATTCTAAATTTAAAAGTAATAAACAAGTTTATAAATTTTAACTTTTATTAATAATATCTAATCAAGCATTAGTTGAATTGCACAATACACAACCACTTATCAAATTAGTACCTAATATAATATACAAACCCCTAATCAAATTTACTAATAAAAAGAAATTTTAACATTTTTAGCTTTTTTTGTGTCTTTTTAGTAGTAATCTTTTATTTTTTTTAAATATAGATATAAATTTAATGATTCAATAAAATAAGTTAAAAATGTATTAAATAGTTATAAAACCATTTTTATATTTTGTTGAATCTTTTTTTTTTTTAATATTTTGTTGAACGTTATTTTTTTTTTAATATTTTGTTGAATCCTATTATTTTTAAATATTTTGTTGAATCTTATTTTTTTTTAAATAATTTGTTGAACCTTATTTTTTTTTTTTAGTATTTTGTTGAATCCTATTTTTTTTTAATATTTTGTTGAACCTTATTTTTTATCAATGCGAAAAGAAGGATTGGTATAATATAAATATAAAAGCCAGTTTTTTCAAAAGTACATTATGATTTCAGTCTCAGATAAATTTTTTAAATAATTTGTTTTTATCAGTAACTATTTCTTTGAATGTTTTCCTTTTAACAGCAATTTTGATGGCATTTAAATCTGATGAATTTCATGGCCAAATCAAAATCAGAATTTTTGAGAAGTCAAAAAACAGAAAAAAGTATAAATTATATTTTATCATTTTGAGTTACTATTAGAATCATCACTGAAGCATCGAATCATCACTAAAGCATACCTAAAGAAAATAAAAAAAATTTTATCATAATTTTTTAGTTTGCCAATTTTTGGTCATCAACAAGATAACTTGAAAATTCCTTCACCCACTTCAGACGTGTTTTTTTTATTGGTATAGGTTAAATACAACTTGTGTACTAGTCTTCTGATTATAGCGCCTAATCTATTCAAACGTTTATACATATTCTATGCAAAATTTTATACATAAACTGTGCAAAATTTTCTAAGCGTTGTTTTATTTTTCAAACAAAATTTGTGCCTTGACTTGAGAGTGCAGTAGAATGCTTTTTTCTATTTTGTCCTTGATTTATATTACAGAGCGATATATTACGCTATTGGTCAAAAGACGTTGAAAATTTGCAGCTGTTTTAAGTGACAAGCAAATATTTAAAAACTAATATAAAATACAAATCTTGCAAATAAAAAAAATATATGCAAAAAAAAAAGCAGCTTGGATGATAAAACCCGTATTTTGAAAAATAAAACAACTCTCAATTTATTAAACAGTATTGAATATATTAGGCGGGCCATTGATTAGGGACTGTTTAATGACAGTTGAGATAAGAACAAATTATAATTGATATTATGACAACGGACAGTTTTCATAACGTTTATTAATGTATAATTTAGTTTAACACTTATAATTTGAAAGATCATTTTAATTGAGTAAATTCTTAGATGTTTATTATTGAATTCCCATAATTTAAAAACTTTTGAATTTTGAACAAATTGAGATCTTTTTATGATTTGAATTACATGAGTTGAACTGTAACTGTACATGAGTTGAACTTGAACTGTACATGAGTTGAACTGTAACTGTACATGAGTTGAACTTGAACTGTACATGAGTTGAACTTGAACTGTACATGAGTTGAACTTGAACTGTACATGAGTTAAACTTGAACTGTACATGAGTTGAACTTGAACTGTACATGAGTTGAACTTGAACTGTAATAAAAAAAAACCAAGATTCTCAAGTGTGGAAAATTATAAATACCAAACCCTTATATGGATCAGTTTTAGGTTTTTATTTATTTTAAAATCAAATTAAAAAAAAAAAAACACGATCAAGAATAAAAATGATTTTGTTTCTTCTTTTTATAAAAAAATTAAGTAGGTTACATTAGTACTAACAATCCATATTAATAAAAAGAGTAAGATGTTACAAACTAACTCAGTGTAAAATACCGATTAAAAATTATAGGCATCCACAAATTCGAGTTATGAAATTTTATTATCTAAATGGTTCTACAATTAATAATAAAAAAAAATGATTATTTCAATTCCTTTTTGAAATTTAACAATACCTTGTTAAAATGTAAATTCCAACAATTCCTTGATGAAATGAAAATATGTTTCATATTTACATTTCATCAAGGTACGATACGTTAGATATTTCTTATATTCATATTCGCTTCCATCATTCTATAGGCGTAATATATATCAATACGCTTCAGAAAATCGGTTTGTTTAAATTATAAAACTTTGATTGAAAAATAATTATAGTATTTATCATATTATAATTTAAATAATTTTTATTTATAATTTGCTAAGTTCAAAAGTTTGGTTATATATCGCGAAAAAAGTAACAAATGCACTCTTCGCTAATCCGTTTCGTGAGCACGGATTTATAAAACATGATAGTCCACTTTCCTGCTTTTATAGTTTTTTTAACAATAACAAAATTAAAAAAAAAATTAAAAATATTAGCTACAAAAAAGTTATCTTCAACAAAAATTGACTATTAAATATCATTTTGACTATTAAATATCATCTTTTCATAGGGAGAGATGATATATAATGTTTAAATAATTGCACAGTCGAATCCAAACTTCTAGTTAGAAGATCATATTTGAATTCTCAATAAGTATGATCTATATTAAGGTTATCAAGATTATTTATATTTTTGGAGAGACACCACTCACTGAACAGCATTGGTATGAGTTAGTTTTTTCAAATTATATTGTTTGAACTTCCCCATCAATCATTGTAAGTTTCATAATAAATTCACGTCAATAGAAGATCCGCAAACATCTAATAAAACTATTATAATATTTACTATTATAATATAACTGAATAAAATTGTGTTATATCTCCTTGACTCTTTTCCAACGCACTTTAATTTGCTCAACATGGTTTTCCGCAATTTTTCCTTAGGGATTATAAGCATCTCAAAACCTAATAAGCACTCCTCAACCATCAAAAAAACTTCTTAACTCCTCAGTTTTTAAGTTGTTTTGTTATCTGTCAAAATTTCAGATGGCTCTCTTCTCTAATAAATAATAAGACAGAGTATTCAAGTGATGGCAATACTTCCGTATGAACTCGGAAATTGTTGCCACAGTGCGTATCTTGAAGGTCCGCAATCAATTACAATTAGAAATTTTTCTGTGCCAAAATGCGTGATATCCTTGGCCACTCTTTTCCAATTTTCTTTAGCGCTCAATTTTCCTTCACCCATTGTACAGGTACTGAATCTATTGACTGTTATGGTTCACAATTTTTAATTACATCTCAAGCGTCATTTTCGGTAGCTGTTGGTTAATTACTTTACAAACAAAGTTTAACGTTCAATTCATTTCAAAGTGTCCGGTTCTCTTGTGTATTCTAGAAATGGATTCAGCCTCTGCAAATTCTACTCCAACTGAATTACTCGAATGCTCAACCTCTATCAATTTATTTAACCATCTACTTCGAACTTTTTTCAATGCTTCAGCTATTTATCTTTTGAAGGAAGTTTTAGATTAATATTAAGACCATATTCTTAAAATATTGTTGTAAAAGGCTTAGTCTTCTTTAAATCAACATTTAGCCGATTGCTTTTGATTTCAATCTTGATTTACCAGTGAAAGCGTCAGAGACCCAGTAGAAAACTGTCACGGAATCTGTGAAAATAGTCATTTTCTTTAGTTTCCACGTCAAAGCCATATTCATTCCTTGCATTACAACATCCATCTCCTCCATGTTTATATGATCATAAGACATTTCTTTTTGTAGCCATGTTGCATCTTCTACAGTAGTTTTATCAATTTGAATAAGAGCACCAATCACCAAAGAACTATTGTCAACCCACACATCCTTCATGTCACCATGTACAGTCCAATCACCTTAACTGGATTGCACTTTCTCACCTCATCATAAACTTGTTGAAGTACACACTTTAAATTTTCATTGCAAACTTCATTGCCCCAACCCTTCGTCAAACTAACCACTCTTCTTTTCAAAAGCCTGCAAACTGCCAAAAAAGGCTGCAAAACTTGCCACCAACCTTGTATACACGTAATCCCAATATAAGAACCCCATTTTATCCAATATGTTCACCTTCTTTACTCTCATACCGTTTTTTTTGAAATGTCTTCTGACATAATCAAGACTTGCTTCTTCCTCATTAAAAAATGTTGTCCACGTAAATCAATAATTGCTGGTTTGTTTCCCATTCTTCTCCATTTAATTCTTAACATTCTTCTTAAGCTTCTTAACACATACATTTGCATCTTTTGTATACGTTTCGATAAAACTATTAGCTTCTCTCCAGTCCAAAACGGGTCTGACTTTATTACCTATATTTTGTTGGATAACAGCCATTAAGGCACTTTGCCATTTTGGTGGTTTCATTTTGTTTTCGTCATATTCAATTAATCACTTACGATTGATCCAATCCCTTAGTTTTGTTTTCATATTCTGCTCTTCCATATTTTGGTATAACGTATTGGGCAACTTTGCTAAATAATTGGTTGGGGCCTTCTCCATCTCTCCATTTCCATTAAACTTCCCATTCGACTCTATCAAATATTGCCTCATGATTTTGTTTTTTAAATTCAATTTATTGGCTTTATATTTCTTTGAGACTGTTACTCCATACGAGCTGAACTTGAACTTTGCTACTCCAAATGAAAACCCCTTCTAACAATTTAATGGAACTTATTCCAAGCATCATATCAACTCTTAACGGTTGAAAATTCTCCAAAATATCTTCGTCTCGTACTTGGAGCCCATCATTAGTAGTGACAACCACTGATCCATTACATTGATAAATATTACCGTTATATTTTCTTGACAACAGCTTTTGATTTATAATTGTCTTTGAACATATCTATTTCCATATCTGTCGCTAACATACCATTAACTTATAGATGAATAATAGATAATGCGCTAACTCCACCATTGTTGAGAAGCAAGGTAGTGCACATTCCTCGCTCCTGTACTCGTTTCCCTTGGTCTTTAAGCATTTTGCACTCACGTGTCCTTTATTCCCATTTTAAAACATCAAAACATGTTCTTTAGAGGTTTTTTGCAAGGGAAAAGTTTCTTGCAATATGATTTAACATTTTGCAGTTTTAACCCACCAACGAAACTTTTGTAGCTTGATTTAGAAACACAGCACCAACAGCATCATCTACGCAAACACAATAAATGTGTTAAATTTCGTTTAATAATTTTCGTTTAACAAATTTCGTTAACAAATTTCATATGCCGTATAAGCATCTACAGAGAGTGCTGCTAACAAGACACGCTCGACTTCTTCGTCTTACTTATTTTCAGCGTTTTAAGTATCATATGCACGATCGATTAAAAGAGTTCAAAGCAGTTATTGCTTCGGGTAGTATAACATCAATAGGATCCATAACGGCTTGAAGTCTTGGTGATTAATCCTCAGGCAATCCAACGACAAACGCTAATCAAACAGACTCTTCTGACAATTTAGCGAGATAAGCCAATCGTTTTAAGTAGACCAAAAACACATTAACTTTCTCTCCAACATTGAATTTTTGTTTAACAATTTTTGTTTAACAAATTTCGTTAACAAATTTCGTATGCCGTATAAGTATCTAGAGAGAGTGCTGCTAACAAGACACGATCGACTTCTTCGTCTTACTTATTTTCAACGTTTTAAGTATCATATGCATGATCGATTGAAAGAGGATAAAATAAAAAATTACTAGTCAGAATTTTACAAATAAGACCCTGTTTTTTTTGTCAAAGAAAGTTTTGTAATATTCTTTCAGAATATTAAAAAACTTTAAAAAAGAAAAATTATTATCTTAGTAACGTGATCAAAATATGTTGAAACTAACAAAAATATATAGTTTCTTTATGTAACCTTGAACTAATAAAGAGAAAATACATAATCGTACCGTTTTCGATATTAAATAAATGAGGCATTTATAGTGATGATCAAATAAATAAAATTTCCACCACTATCATTGAAACATTATTAAGGAATTTAACTATTTTAAGTCATTTTTTAAAATTGATTTTTGAGCGATCCATAACCATACGGTTTAAAACATTTACTAAAGAAATTATTCACATTTCAAAGATAAGTTTAAAGTTTTCCTCAATTGCTATAAATGTTTTTAAATATTTAAAATTGTTTATGAACAGCCATGCGGGTCGCTCGTCATTTAGAAACAAATTTTATGAACTGTCACTCGTCACGAAACGGTTTATAAAAAGAAATCACGTAATTGCTATAGAATATTCTAGAACTTTCTGCACTGTCAGGTTTAATCCTAACCCTAACCCTAACACCAGTAGCACCATCAAAACCAGCCTAACCCGTGAGTGTCATTGTTTTTATGTCATTTTTCTTCAATATCAGGTGCTTCAACACAGGCTCCTGAACTGCATAGATTTTTTGTAAAGAATGAATTTTTAAATCTCTTAAAGGAACTAAAGCTAAAAAACCGTCCACTGTTATATTTTCAGGATAAAGTTTCTACTTTGCATCCCTGACATCATTGCAAGTGGGGTAGATGTTTTCTTTCTCCAAGGCTCTATTTCTAATCAATTGATAGGAAGCTTTTGTCAGAGTGGCATCAATTATAAAGGCTAGTGCTTCGTCTTCAAAAAATTTACTTTATTTGTATTTAAAATATTTAAAACGTTCTTGTTTGCAATGATATTAGATTCATCTCTTAATTTCTTACTATTAGCAAAAAAATAATTCATTGGCTGAATGAGATTTAAGCAAGCCACATACAAGCCGTTTTTTGTGTTTTATTAATGCTAACATTAAAAATAATTGGCTTTCGACCGCGTCTACAGGTAGTTGGTTCGTTTTCTTTTTTTCTTAAAATTAAATATTCATTAAGCCAATTCACAAACTTCTTATCAAAGTTCTAGACAGTATAGTTTGCAGATTTCCACTTTTGTTTTGTACAAGTAAAAAAATTGTTGAACACCGTGCTTTTTTCAGTAATTCTTGGCTGAATAAATTTTAAAATGTTTTCAGTAATATTTTGTTTTGAAATACCAAGATTGTTTTTTTCGGGGAAAATTATAAACTTCTAAGTTTAATAAAATTACATCTAGATAATTCTTATACCAAATATTTTGTATTTAACAGTTTTATGTTATAATATATATGCCGTGTGAATTACTAATTGTTGTTAGTAATTAAATTATTATAAGTGTTAGTGATTAAAATTAAAAGTAATTAAATTACTGTTGGTATTACAAGTTAAATTACTAACATCTACCAAAACTATGTTGTTTCTATGCTATGCAAAGTAAGGTATCTCTTATAAGAAGTGTAAATCTCATTTTAATGCACATGTCCAATATTGTGTACGTAGCATAAATAAAAAACTGCTAAAACAACGTTTTATGTAAAAGAAGGTTAGTTCTATGCAAAATTTAGTACCATAGCAACCAAATTAAAAGGAGACGACCAATCAATGGAAACTCGAATGAAGCATCATATAGCTTAAATAAACATTCAACAGCTTATGACAATTTTTGTCAATTATTAGCTATAGTGCGACAAAAAATAAATTTTTTGAAGATTTTTTACAAGTTTGTGATTTTAAAAGTATAAATGAGATATAAATTTTTTCAATGCAATGGTTTTTCTTTTAATATTCTAAAATAAGATGCACTGATTTTATGTTTTGACAACGCAGATGTAATTGAATTATCACACAACGTTGACGTTACCAAATTTACTTATAAATTTTTTTTTTTTTAAATTTTAATATTCAAATGCTCACAGGTAAATGCCCTTATAACTAGAAGATTTAATAAAAATAAATAATCAATAAATTTCTCCTTATATATATAGAAACTAAAATTAAATAAGTTTTTAAGATTAGACCTTTAAACTTTTTTCCCTCACGACCCGATTTATGATTGTGAGTTTCCTGGCGACCCCATTTGAATATAAAAGAAAGATAAGTAAGTATTTTTTGATGATTTATTTATTTAGTAACAATATACATATAGCATATATGTGCATATATGTCATATTAATATGAAATATATTGTTTTAGAATTCGTTTAGAAACATACAAAAATCTAAAATTAAAAGGTGCACAAAAAGATATAAAATTGTATTTTTTTGCAATTGCATTTTTAATCAAATTATTACCTACTTTTAATCAAAATTGTATCTTTTGCAGTAATATAAATAAAAGGGAATTCTGACCGTCTCAATTCGCTCGAGTATATTCAAATGCAGTCGTTGAGTGGTAAGTGTTAAGATAAAATTTGAAGACAAAATTCGATGAGATGGATGTGCCTCGTTTTTATTGCATAACAAATTAAATCTTGGTGCAATGTTGGACACTGCTGGACGTAATACCTCTTCAACATTTTTAGTGATGAACAATATTGGCATTTAAACGTGTTAAAACTGAGAAAGTAACTTCACATAAATATGTGGTGTTATATGGCAGAAGAATTTTTAACGCCATATTAGTGATTATGGGAAGTTCAGGTCTAATTCCGATCCAGAATTCAGTCAAGGGCTTTTTTGAAAAATGTAGTTTGAGTCACTTGAAAACTCAGCAAATTCCTCTTTAAGTGGCAGGTAATCAATCTCACTAAAGCCAATCCAAATGGCATTTGAATCCAAGCTATTTTTTTGAAATCAGTATTTAGTATAAAATATGTACGGAACTGAGTTTCTAGCGATTTTAAGTAATCAACTATAATTTTTGTGATAAAAGTTTTACAATGATTTTTCTCGATTATAAAATTGTCGACACTGGAAAACTTTTTGAACAAATTCTTTTCTACCGTAGTTTTTTAAAATTTTGATTATTTTAATAAAACTTCTAATTTTATCATTTGAAGTAAATATATCGCAATTTTTTCTTTAAAGAGACAAGTTGAGATCGTTTAATTGGGGTTAACCAACAGCTTGGAACCAACAACCATGTTAACCAACAGCTTGGAACCAACAACCATGTTAACCAACAGCTTGGATAACCATGTCATTTTGAAAAAAAAAACAGGAAGTTCACGTTTTCGTTCTGTTAAAAATATTTTAATTTCATCCTCTAATAACAATAGTCTTCTTAAACTTTAACCTCTTGACTACCATCTTACTTCTGCATGTAATAATTAAGTTGTGTACTCGGAGTCCATATCCTTACAGAGATTTGAAAATCGCCGGCTGTCAACGGCATGGCTCTTAATAAAGTTTATTATCTTAACACCATTTTGAAGCACATAGTTTAATAGTGCTGCAAATTTTTTTTTTGTTGCAAGAGATTCTCGGTGAATGTGACCAGTGACAGTGAGTAAAAGTTATTTGATGATAATGAGCAGGTTAAAAATATGATTGAAAACCAATATTTTTGCGCGTCATCGCTCTTGTACCATCTGTGTATATTCCACTACAATTTTTCTATTCTAAACCTTCAGTTTAAGAAATTCGTCAACTTAACAATATATATCTTTCCCTGTAGTATGGTCTTTTATAGTACGTAAAAATAACAATTCTTCATCCACATTTTCTTTATAAACGCACCTGAAATATACTAAGAACTGAACCTATTGAGTAATATTAGTTATTTAACCCAACTGAATTGAAAATTTGGGTTTTCTATAATTCTTGTAATTAGTTGCACTTATTGGTCCTTTTTAATTACAGAAATTCTATTTGCGATAGTGTCCTTCGACAAAGAAATTAAAAGATTCCTTCGAATTGAAATATCATCCCCATATTTACTTCCATGTAGTATTTCTACCATTTTAATAGCAGCAGGTAATATAAGATCTTCTCCGATTGTGAACAGCTTTTAATTTTTAGCAATATAGTATGAAACTTCATATGACGCTAGTAAATATTTTTCATTAACCGTTATAGATTTTTCAAAAGATTTTTTTTTCATTATTTAAAGATTTATACAATCTTTCAAAATGTTCTTTTGGTTTAATGGTATACGAAACATGGTTTGATTCAACCTGTTTTTTTAATTTTGATGGCTTCATACTCTCCGCAGCCAATAATTTATTGCAGATCATGCAAAGTGGCTGTTCATTACCTTTACAATTTTGAAATGTGAAGCCAAATTGAGAGAAAGCCTGTTTTTCAATACTTCGTTTTGCCTTAAGAGGGTTTGTAGCGTTATCATATGTGTCATTACCATTCTTGTTTAAGTTCAGCCATTTATCCATGGCCAAAATTTATTTTGATCATCAAATCCAAAAAGTGTATAAAAGTAACATATTGTATATAATATTTGGATAATTAATTACTGAATAAATAAAAATAAAATAAAATCTCGTTACGGTTGAACACTGACGATTATACGGCGCGAAAACCAATAGCAAATAAGAACATATCACAGTTTAGTTTTTAATTTTATCACAATTTAGTTTGTTTTTTTCGAATTAAATGAACTTTGTTTATAAAGATAATTTGTGTTCATTAATAAAACTCATGTCGCATTAATAAAACTCAAGTCACAAATTTATTTTTCTTTCTTATTCAAAAACTTAACAAGTTTTTGAATAAGAAAGAAAAAGAAATCATTTGCTAAAAAAAAAATTCTTTTTAAACTAAAACATTCCTCCTTTCTTAAAAGAAAAAATAACGATGTTTTATCCCGGTGGGAAATCGGCTTGCGAATAGCTAGCTATAATAGTTACAATAAAGACAGTGATTTGGCCGCGAGGATCGCTAGCTTAATAAGCTAAAGACTCACAGGGTATTGTAGCTACCGTCATATTGTAGTAAAATCGCTATCAAAAATATTTTGGTATGTAGCTATCAACCAGCTATAGATTTGTAGATATTTTGCAGCTAGCTACAAAGCTACGATATGTAGCTAGCGACACATTGCTACAAAATCGCAATGTTTAAAGTTCAATCATTCTCATAATTATAATAGACTCAACACTAAAAATAGAATTTTTAAAGATGTTAGAGACATTAGTAAAGAATAAAATAAGATAAAAAAAATTGCTTGAAAATTGTCATAAAGCTTGCTAGTCGCTCATTTCCCTCCGGGATGGTTGCTTTTTATTTCTACCTACATTTAAATCCATGATGAAAGCTTTTGTAAAACCTTAAAGTTTTTACGTAAGGCATTAATTTGCAAATATGTAAAAAGGAAATATTACTAAAAAAAGGTGAAAAACTTTTTTACATTCATTCAATTCAAATTTTAATTTTTAAAACCATATCTCTCGCGACCCCAGAATTTTGCTACGCATTCCCATTTAGAGTCGCGATATAGTTTAAGAAGTTTAAGAAGGCCTGATGTATAATTTGCTTTTAAACAGCTTGTAGGCAGGATTTAAAAATTTATTTAATTGATTAGCAATAACTTAACTGTCAGTTGCTATTTTGTTGTTTTCAATTGAAATTGCTCTTATATGGTCTTTAGCCTTTAGTTTACTATTAATATAAACATAAACTTGTTTTTGATTATTTTTCAATTCTATTTCAATTTTTTTTTACATATATTTTTTATTGTAATTTTAAAAGTCTTTAACTACCCTTTTTTTCTCTTACATTCTTCTTTTAGATCTAAATTTTTGAAAGGAGAAGCTTTGTATCGATATAGTTTTGTATAAAATTTGTAAAGATTACGCTTGAGTTAAATTTCGTATTTCAACTCTTTATTCGTCCATAGAGATCTTTTGATTTCAGTTGTTTTTTGATTAAATAATGGTATAAAATTATTACATCCATTTTCATAAATTTTGATAAATTTTTTATAACACTGATCAACATTAAGTTCAGTAAACTCATGACACCAGTTAAATTTACTTAAATAATTTGAAAGTTCATCTTAATTGCTTTTCATGTATACTCGTTTTGTAGCATTATTTTTATTTTTGCAATTATTGTGCGCTTGATACTAAATTAAAAACTCATAACATAATGGGCTCTTTTTGTTTTTTTCCATGAGATCCATAAGTACCAAGCTAGATACACGAAAAGGAGAGGTTGTAACTTCAAATTTGTTACTTTTGTGTTAATTAGTTGGAATGCTGGTTTTGTTACATGTCAGATAATATTCATCAATACATTCCAGAAACTGTCTCTCTTTTTTTGTTGAATGTAGACACTTATATAACTAGAATTCCATATACTATTCATGGATGGAAAATTGAAATCACCATTTATCACAACTTTTATTTTTTGAGAAATATTTGTAATTTTTCTTAACTCTTTTGCAGCTATTTTTAAATTGTAAAAATTTTATATTAGGGATAGAAGGCATCATATTTACTATACATTTTCTAAAAGATAGATAAAAAGATATTGTGTCTCTTTAATTAAGAAAGATAGATAAATAGATATTGTGTCTCTTTAAGTAAAAAAGGGGCAACTTTTAGGTTTAAATCATAAAACTTATATCGTAACAGTACGATTTGTTTTTGTTAAACACAAATATTTTAAAGATTTTTATCACTTTTAAAAGCCTCTCTAATTTACTTCCATTGTCAAACAACATGCTTTGTTAAAACGCTAAAATAAAATATTTCAAAAATATCTAGGGGTGAGATATATAATAGAGGGACATGTTCGACTCCATCGACTCCCTATGGATCCGTCCTTGTCTAAATGCAATGTCATCTCGCAGAAAAAAAGCTTATATTCTGGCAAATAGAAAGTAATTGATGATCTAATTAACAATCTTTTTATTTGAAAATATCTTTCTGTTATATTAACCTATGTGTTAGGAGTTAACCATCTTACTTCTATTTTATAGGTTGAGTATAACTCCAAAGCTGCACAAAACTTTTACTTATAACTAGGAGCTGATAGAAATGAATGATTCAACTGGTTTAAAATCTTGAAAAAGTAATGAAAGCTATTAATAAGCGTCTTAAATACTACATAAAAGAGCTATCAGCGAAGCTAAAGAAGGCTATTTTGAAAAAACTGTTTAGACAGAGAACATTCCAGTATATATAATTATAAGATTATAATATAATACATTATAATTCCAGAAAACATGTATATCTTGAAATGCATTAGTTGATCATCTAATAAACAATCTTTTGTTTAAAAATATATTTCTTTTGTAAATCAAGTGTAGTTAAAATTTTCTAAACGTTTCCTTGACGTAAACTTCAAAACGGCAATTTAAAAATTTGTTGTTTTTGTTGTTGTTGTTGTTTTTTTGTTGTTTTTTTATGGATACAACAAATGAGAGCTCCTGTGTATTAGTTTTTGAATTGCATATAATTTAGTTTAGCCCCAACAGGCGTTTTTGAGATAACGATTGATATGTTCGAAAATTTCCGCAAAAAATCCTAATTTTCACAACTTTTTATAAAAAAATTTCAATTTCTTTTGTGAAATATTAATATTAACGGTTTGAAAAATTTATTCTAATGGAGCTCTTCATTTGATAATGTTAATAAAATCCTTGTATTACAAAAATAAATTTTTGAGAGGCAGTTTTTGAAAAAGTGCAGAAGTTCTGAGAGAGTTTTTAAATAAGAGAAAATACAAAAAAAAAGTAAATGCTACAAACAAGACATTAGGCTGGGTGAATAAAAATTAACAATTTTTTTACTCAGTAGGTGGTCAGCTTTACGTAAATAAAAACTACAGCAGTTTTGCTCTAATTTTTATTCATGTAAAATCAAGCAATTTATGCAGTAACTGCTCTCCTTTACAAGTAAAAACTTAAGGAAAATTGTTAAAGTTTTTATTAACGTAAAGCTGACCAATTACTGAGTAAAGCAATTGCTTGTTTTTATTCACCCAGCCTAATGTATGATTATTTTGAAAATTGATTTCCGAATTTTTTTTATGCACAAATTCTAAATTTTGTTTTCACCAAGATTTTTTTTTTAATTTTTTATTTTTTTTAATTTTGCCGTTTAATAACATATACATTTTAAAAAAAGAAGAAGGAGACATAATTCATTATTATAAGGTTAGTCTTATCACCGCATCCCGTACGTAGGCTATGGAAAACCTGTTCGTTACGAAAAACCCGAAAACAAATAAATATCAGCAAAACTGAAAAGTAAAAATCTTGATAAAACGTTTCATGTCATTTCTTCGATATAAATATTGATGCTTTATTAATAAATAAAAGATTTCGGTTTTGATATTTGAATCCAACAAAGGCATGTAGATTACTTAAATATCATTAGCTACCTCAAACAATATACTGATCAAACAACAAACCGTATGTATATTAAAATTTGACCAGCAACTGTTTATCGTCACCAATTCAACAATTAACGTCAAAATCAATTAATGACAATCCGCAAAACCCCACAATGTTTTTCTATGCAGATCAAAGACTTCTAAGTAAACAAATATAAGTAGAGACAACTCGTACAACAAAGAAAACACCAATAACAAATGGGTTTAAGGGTAAAATCCCACGGGAAAAAATCCCCCCGGAAAAATCCCCCCGAAATAATCCCCCAGAAAAAAAAAATTTTTTTTACTTAAAAATTATCAATATGAAGTTATGTTTATTTCTTTATTTATTTTAAATATTTATACAAAATACTTCATTTTTCATCAAAATGTCAAGTTATGCGCTTTTCCTCGAAGGTAGCGAATGTGAAACCCTAACCCTAATTCTAACCCTGACGAACTGCGACCTGGTAAAATGTAAAATCTTTTGCGAACCATCTTAGTAAATTTAGCGGTATATTTTAAGGACTTTTAAGCAAGATAGTCGATGTAGCAACACTCCGCGCATGTTTTACAGTTAAAAAATAAAAATTTTATTTCAAATAAAGCTTTAAAATAGATCATTAATAATTGGAGAGTTTTTTTTACTATTATTTTTATCATAAAAATAATGGTTTTAAAAATATTTTGTTTTGTTTCGCAAAAAAGTTCGCATTTTACCGGTTCGCAATGCGGAGTTTGCATTTTACCGACAACCGAGGAATAGCACATAACTTGACATTTTGATAAAAAATGAAGTATTTTATAAAACTATTTAAAACAAATAAATAAAACTATTTTATTACAATCTTATTTTTTCAGCAGCCATGGCGCAGTGGTAGCGCACTTGCCTCAGATACGTAAGATCCGTGGTTCAAACCCCACCTCTGGGCAAGTTTTGCGACATCGGTTGGGAAGGAGGCGTGAACTTCCTAATAAATGCTCTTCCGCAGTGCTCTGAGATAAGACCGTAAGGACTTCTTGGGGCAGCTAAAATCAACATAAAAAAAAAAATTGAAAAAAATTCTTTTTTTTTCTTTGATAGGGAGGGGGGGAGGGGATATTTTTTGATGGGATTTTTTCTCGGGGGAATTTTTTTTCGGGGGATAATTTTGGGAGGATTTATTCCGGGGGAGTTTTTTCCCGGGGGATTTTTTCCTGCTACCTAACGAATGCAAGAAAATTAAAAAATTTTATTAAAAATAAAGACTTTCAGTTCATAAACTGTTTGGTGAATATCAATATATAACTGATTGAATTAAAATTTGTTAATCAACTAACATTCATTGTTTCATAGTTTTATTATTTTTTATTTTTATTCTTTATGGACATCTATTAGATTAATTGCCATGTGATTGCATTATCTTTTTAAGTTTTTAATTTAAAATAATGCTTAGAAAAAAAATTTTCGATTTTTTTAAAATATAGAAATAGCGTTTAATAAAACTAAAAATTAAAATTTTGTCAACGAAATGCTTATTTAAAAAACATTTAATTCGCCTTGCGCAAATTTTAGCGGATTTAGATGCTTAACTGGCGCACTGATTTTGCAATAGTTATTCGTAATGGGTGGTTTTTATTCGTAAACATTTATATGATAGTTTATAGATTTATGAGGTAGATATAATAAAGTATGATAGCAAATTAAAAAAAAAAAACTGAACTTTAAAAAGATGGTACGTAAAAACTTTTTTATCCGCATCAACCATTTATGTCATCAAACCGCAGAATCGTAAACCGCATAACCTTTATAACATAATTCTATATAAAATATTCTGAAAAAATTAAAAAAAAATCAAGAAGTTTCGAGAATTCACCAGTAAATAAAATAATTTGTTGTTTATTTTATGCGTTGTTTAGGATACTATAGTATAGTAGATTATGGGCTATATAACGAAATGGTAAGACTAAAGATAACTGTTGTATTTATGATATTTATATGTTACACATGAATATATTAATTGCAAAACCATATTATGAAACAAGAGGTTTATAACACTTTACCCAATAATAAATTTTTAACCTAAGAGATAACTCTATAATATTTCATGGCCTACTTAAATAACACAGCCTGATTTGTTGCAACTTCCGTAAAAAGTTAAGAGGCTAGTTTTTTTACGACTCAAGTATTAAAACTTCATTTTTGTTATGCTTAAGAGCCTTGTTTGCATTCTAATTGTTTTATTTTTGTTTTATTAGAATAGTTTAATAAAAGTTAGATTATCTTTGATTACTTACATTATTTTGTGCTGGATTTTCTGTTAACTGATTGCCTCCTTCAGTTTGTTCCAACAACACAGAATACTGAAATAGGCTTTCAGATAACTATATTAACACATACCAACATGCTACTAAAAATAATCTTTCACGCTGCTGGTTTGTAGTTTTGTATTTTTTATAATTGAAATTAAAAGAAGAAATACATTTTTGCTGCAAATGTTTATTTTGTCTTTGTCTTTTTTGGAATTCTTTTACTTGATCTTTTCTCAATGAATAATTAATATTTTTTTTTGCAAATTATTATAAAAAATATTATTAGCAATACGAGATCTATACTTGATTCCCCACTTTTGGTGGTTTCCATTTGTTAAATTGACACTGCTACATCAAATCTTTAAAATTTGTTTTGCAAATTTTTAATTGAAAAAGAATGACTGCAATATTTTATTAGAATAAGAGAAATAACATAAAATACTAAAAAGATGAGAAACAAAATTAGGCAGAGGTTGAATTGAATATATAGGTTCTTCTGTTTATAGAGTAACGTTTATTGATTATAAGTTTAACATCAAAATCTTTTCGTTAATTTTTACCATTATTACTTGCATTAGTATATATATCTGTGCTATCTTCAGAAAGCTGACACTAGTATTTATGTAGACAACTAAGCAATATCTTGCATAATATTTTTTAAGGATTTTGAAAATTCTGGTAAATATTTTCTGGGAATATCTGCCTAAATCTATTTACTAATGCATACTTCTAAAAGACTCACAAAAACTCTACTACTGGTCATTTAATTATACTTACTAAAACCTAGCTCCAAAGGATCACTTTGTAAATTGGAACGAAGAACAAATGTAAATCCTTCTTCAAAGAAATCATGCTTAAGAAATACAATTGCTTGTAGTGTTGTAATTAGAGCACAAGAAGTTTGTTTGGTTAATGTAAAGTATTTATTAAATTTTATTTGCAGACGTATATACGCAGACGTCAATCAGACGTCTTACGGACGTCTTAACTAGGTCGCGACGTCTCAGACCAAATTAGGACGTTCTAAAGTTGTCCGGTAAAGACGTCTTTGTTAAGACGTCTTAGTGACGTTAACATAAAGACGTTATCAGTGCTTCCATATTAAGACGTCCTATTGACGTCCCTAAGACCTTCTTTAGACGTCCTAATTACCTTAGAAATAAATTGTCTCAAAGACGTTTAATGGACGTCTTCAAAAAAATTTAAATTAAAAGTAGAAAAATTTATACATTAACTGAGCGCATAAAATATTATGCGCTATATATATGTATAGATATATATATATATATATATATATATATATATATATATATATACATATATATATATATATATATATATATATATATATATATATATATATATATATATATATGTGTGTTCTTTTATTTATTTTATCATTTGTTATGATTTTTATTTGGTTTAGTATTTAGTTTAGTATTTTTTCACTCAGATTTTCAAAACTTGCAAAGAACCGTAACAAAGTTATATATAAAAATATATATATACTTTTATATTATATATATACATATATATGTATATATATATATATGTATATAAATATATATATATACATATATATATATATATATATATATATATATATATATATATATATATATATATATATATATACATATATTACATATATATATATATATATATATATATATATATATATATATATACATATATTACATATATATATATATATATATATATATATATATATATATATATATATATATATATATATATGTATATATATATATATATATATATATATATATATATATATATATATATATATATATATATATATATATATATATATATATATATATATATATATATATATATATATATATATATATATATATATATATATATATATATATATATATATACACACAGTTTATTTTGTTTTCTTCTGCAGCATAGATACTACAAATCTTTGAGTAGGATTTTTGTAATCCTTCTATAGTAACAATTATATAATTATTTGCTGTGAGATAAAATATCATTGTAAAGAAGTCAATTGAATTGTATTTTTTATAATGGTTTTTTATATAGGTATGTATATATAAATTATGTAAATTATGTATTCTACAAATAGAGTGATGTCTACAATGTTTTTAAAGAACAGAGCAATCAGGGCTGTGGAGTCATGGAGTCGGAGTTGAATATTTAACCTTTAAAGAACTTTTTATGTTTGACAAAAAAAAAATTTAATTATTGCGTAATATTTTTTAAAGAATTCAAAGAAATGTTTATTCAACTTTTATTCAAAATTCAAAAAAATTTTGCTTTGGAGTCAGATTCGTTCTCTAAAAATTTCAGCGAATAAAAGTTGATACTTTTTTTTCCCAGCATGCCTGAGAGCAATAATAAATTTGTAATAACACTTATCTAATTCTCTTCGACAGTTTGATTCTCCATCAGTAGGTTCATCAGGAAGCTTCCTGAAAGATTTCAAGTTTTTAAAATCTGAGTGAAAAATATAAAACTATAAAGTTTAAAAAGTTGACAAGTCTATGTATCGCTATCACTAGTATTCTTATTTGCTTATTATTGTGTTTAATTTACTTTTAAAATTAAAAATAACCTTTTAATAAAAAATAAAAAAAAAGTTGCTCAATATCTTTGGCTATGGAACATGACATGTATTTTATTTTATGATCTCATTGAACTATGTCTTGTTGTTTTTATTAGATGCTGCTTCAACGTCAAATAAAAGCTTAACCAAAATGGATCTCATGCAACTTATTGAAAGATTAATTAGGCATTCTTCTGACCGATTCAAGAGAAAATCCACCAATATCAATATCGATAAATGTTGGCTTAATTAACTTCAATCAACTGTTGTGTTTTTTATTTATTTTGCATTTTTTAGTAATTTTCTTTTTACTTATAATATACTACTGATTATACTGTACAAAATATATTAGTTTTTAATTTGGAAAGTGTAACTTTGTTTGAATAATTTTTCTAAGTTTTTGTAAAGTTAATAATTTATTTTAAATATATGAAATTACACTTTATGAACTTTGATTTCTCTTTATACCTTCACTTGCCATCTAAGGTGTGTATTGCATATCATTGCATTTTATATAACTTTTAAAAGAATGTCTAGGTAAATTTACGTCTCTAGGACGTCTGAATAAGACGTCCTTAAGTCTTTCACATGAGACCTGCCAGAGACGTCCATAGGACAGCTGAAAAGACGTCTCTAGAACGTCTACAATAAACGTCCCTAGGATGTCTTGAAAAGACGTCTTTAGGACGTCTGGAATCGACGTCCTCAGGTCTTTCATTTGAGACCAACTGAGGACGTCTTACGGACGAGACTTGAGACGTCGTATAAACGTCCTTAGGACGTCAAAATGCCCGCTGGGTCCTTTTCTAAACTAAATAAAATATTAATAATTTTCCATCTCCAGTATATGCTTTCAGTGCCGTACCTTTCGTTAGTTTGGCCGCTACCGTTTATACGAATTTTTCCTCTCCTCAACCTCTTTGATATGGAAGCCTCCATACCAGGTTTTAGTTTGGGTGCATTAGTTTGGTTGCCCATACCGGTAAAACGGTATGAGATTACGGCTGGGTACTGTACTGGCTTTATGAAACTTTAAAAATGCATTAACTATTGTAGAATGGTTATCGGTAACAACAGTTCTTATCTTAAATTCAGATTGGTGCATTGAGGTAATACACTCATCAATTTCTTTTTTCAAACATAAATTTGTTATGTAAACTTTAGGTGAGGATTTCAAAACATAAGAATAAATTTTTGAAGCCCTCCCAGTGGGCACGAACGTAAAAAAGACGTCTTAAAAAAAAAAAAAAAGCATTTATTAGGTAATGAAAAAAATAAGAATTTTATTAACAACTATTGACTCCAAAACAGTTGGTATACCTAATATTTTTTGCCTACTGTAAATAAATGGCCTGATTTGATGCATTTTTATTGCTGTATGTTTGAGACATGCAGCATAATAGAGTATTTACATTGCAAAACATTGCTTTGCAGTGTAAATATTTTAAAGAAAATTTATGTTTTCTACTTAATAATTGCAATTATAATAAATACAAAACTGTAAACCTTTAAAATTATTTGCTATAGAGAGTTGTGGGTAGTTTTAGCAATATGTAAGATTATTTTTAGGAGCATGTTGGTATGTTTTGATATAGCTATCTGAAAGCCTATTTCAGTATTCAGTATTCAGTATTCAGGCAATCAGTTAACAGAAAATCCAGCACAAAATAATGTAAGTACTCAAAGAAAAAATCAAACTATTAATAAACCATTTTAATAAAATAAAAACAAAACAATAATAGTGCAAACAAGACTCTTAACCATAACAAAAATAAAGTGTTTTTACTTGAGCCGTAAAAAAACTGGCCTCGTAATTTTTGATGGAAAATGCAATAAATTAGGCTGTGTAATTTAAGTAGGCCATGGATATTTTTATTTAAAGAGATAACTCTATGATATTTTTAATCCTCTTAATAAATAATTAATAAATTTTGATTTTTTTTAAAAAAGTACAAAATTTATTAATTATTTACTAATTAATTATTTTTATCAACCATTCATAGGATATCAGCAAAAAAAAAAATTGTGTGTATTTGTTATACATTGTTAATTATATACATACATATATATGTATGTATATAATTTTATTAGGTTTTATTATTTGTTATTGTTTTTACAACCCTCTTTATATAACGGAGAAAATAGTTAAGCGTAGGTACCACTAGAAACGTGGTCGGGATCAGACTCGGTATTCTTTTTTTTTTTTTTTTTTAATAAAAAAACTCCATTTATTTCTAAAACTATGTTTTTACAACTTGTAAATTAAAGTTTGAACAGGATTTAACATTAACTATAAATAAATCTTAAGGTATTTTTAATATAAAGAAAGATTTCAATATTTTTTTTGCTTTTAAAGTGAATGCATCAGAATCAAAACCATAAAACATATCTTAAGTACTATTACTAGTACTTAATTTTAAAGAATTTATCATTAATAAAATAAAAGATATATTTTTTTATTGTATTGAATTTTTAACTTTATTATTTAATCAATTAAAAAAAAATTGACAAACAATTATTAATTACTATTCTATCCGAGGACTATTATTAAACCTCCTTATTTTTTGACAACAAAATGTTGCTTAACGTGTTAAACAAAGTATTCTGTGACTGTGTCAGTTTCTTTTCTAAAAATTGAACAAATAAAAAGAATAACTTCATGATTTAATTCAAATATTTTAAGTCCTTTTAATTCATTTGTCTGTTACCAGACTCCAATTTTTAATTTGATAAGTCTTTTACTTTATATATATTTATACAGTTATATATATTATAATGTTCTTTGTACTGTTTTACTAAACGTGTTGCATACATTTGATTTATTACTAAAACGTATTATATGTTCGGTGTATTTTATCTTAAGTATTTATTATTCGTCATAATTACCAATAATTCTCAACATATATATATATATGTTTTTTTTAATTTTTAAAAAATTGAATTTTGTCAAAAAAAAAAAAATTTTGTTTAAAAATAAGCAAATATGTGATTGTATTAAATGATATATATATAAACAAGTTTCAAGTAAAAAATACTAATAGATAAGTTAGTTGCAAGTACTAAGTTCAAGTTTTTCATTGAGACTTATTCAATATTGTTTTTTGATTGAGACGTAAAAAAAAATAAAGTGTAAAATAAAGTAAAAATAAAACAATTTTGATTTATAAAATCAAAACTTTCAATTTTATTTGTTGCTCTGTTCCCACATAATCATCAACCCGACTATCAACTTTGTTATGAACGAGTATTTAACTTGACTTTATTGTGTGAGTTTTATTTTGATTTATAATGTGGTTGCGTGGTTTGTTTGCACCTACTCTAATGAGGTTGCGTGGTTTGTTTGCACCTACCCTAATGTGGTTGCGTGGTTTGTTTGAACATATCCTAATGTGTTTTGTGTTTAATCTTTTTTCTACTATGATTAGAATATAGTTTTACATTCTCAATAATGTAAACGAAATTCGGCTATATTTTAGACAGGGCCGACGACACGGCTTTCGTTGTGGACATATTAGTCAATTTTCATAAAAAGTCTACTACATCTAAAATTTTCTTACAAAAGAAAAAAATCTATGCAGTTAGACAAAATGTATTGCATGCAATCCCATAATATTCAACTTGAACATCAGTTTATTATTATTATTTTTTTTTTCTGAGACGAGAAATTTATAAAAAAAAAAAATAAAATAGAATTATTATAAACTCTTAGACCACTAGTTAATGGACAATGATTTTTTAGTTTAAATAAAAAGTTTGATTGAAATGGCTTTTACACAGTCAGTATTTTACAAAATCAAATTCGTGTTGTTGAAATATTAACTGGAATATATATTGTTGTTGAATTGAATAATAACTTTTACCGTTTATCTTTTAAAGATAATTCAGATCTAATAATTTTTTTTATGTTATTTTTAGAGAAAAATGTTAACCTTTAATAAAATTTATTTTAACATTAAAATGTTATTATTTAATAAAATTTATTTTAACATTAAAATATTATTATTCTGTCTACACCAAAGTTTGCTATAATCTGAAAATTTTATTAAATCTTTTTTATCTCTAAAAAAACACTGCATTAAAAAAAACGCATTTTTAGCTTTTTTAATTCAGTGCTTTTAATAAAGATGGTCTAAATAGAGGGGGGCGCTCTTTTCAATATTAAAAAAAAAAGAAAAAACAAGTTTACTAAAACATAAATATCTAAAATTTGTTTTACTTTAAAATACTTTCTTCATTTTTTCAACATTATTGATTAGACTTAGCATGATAGGCTAAAACATAAATGTCTAAAACTTGTTTTATTTTAAAATATTTTCTTCATATTTTAAACATATTTGATTAGACTTCGCATTATAAGCAGGGTTATAAACAACATTAAAGGTCTTTAGAGGTAGCGTCAGAGGTAAAGTCAGAGAATGTGTTATAGGCAGCAACATGACAGCATTACATGCAAACTACTGCTTATCTCAAATGCAATCATAAATTTCAATTTTAATCTTAAATATTTAGATAAAAAAATATTTTTTTATTTTATAAGGATAATAAAGAAATCAAACAATGTTCTAAAAGAAGAAGAAAAAAAAGTTGCAACATTAGCTAGTGTTCCTCAGGAAATATATATTTAACATTGAACCAAATAAATTTGAATTGGAATTGATATATTGTGGCTTAAATATCATTTTTAAATGAAAGTTTCAAAGAATTTCATTTAAAAACAGAATTAACGCTTGCGCACCACTTCTGTTGATTCATTTTGATATATATTTAAGTAAAGATAAGTAATTACCTAATGTTAACTATGGTAAACGTATTAATATCATAGTTAGGTAATATTTTGACGTACGTTGTACACCGTCATAAATCACCGTCAAAAGCAAATTTTTGATAAAAGTTACTTACATTAATTCTTGTGTTCTTTACACAAATTTAAATTTATTGCATCGAAAATTCTATGGTAGAAAAAAATATGAAATGTGCAAGTTTATCAATTTAAAAAATAAAATTAGTGCTACTTTTAAATACGTTTTAATTATTTCTAAAGAAACTCTTCTTATAATAATTTATTGTTATTAATCGTCCAATATAACGGCATAAATTAAATCGGGTTTAACATTTTTTTAGTTAACTTCCTTTGGTTATTTAAGAGGTATTTAAATTCAATTGTACAGTGCTTGTATTCAAATGTCAATATCAGGTTTAAAACTTGCACAAGCAGTTAGAGTTTACTACCAGTAATGCGTTAAGCGAGACATCATAATATGCTATATTGTTTAATTAGAAAGATAATACAATATACTGTCTCCCTGAAAAAAGTGCTGTAAATAAAATAATAACACAAATTATGCTATAACCTAAAAACTAAAACAAAATAGTAGCTCTTTGGAATTTGTTTTTCTGTCGTTTATAAATAGTTATAAAAGTAAAAAAAAAATACATAAGTAAGTTTATTTCTGGTTATAAAGATAAATTATATTTCTCACAAGTAATTTATTACATTTAATTCAATACTTTTTTCTTGTTTTAAATTGTAAAGATCGGTTGACTTTTTAATGGCATATAAATAAAATCTCTTTGCTGAATTGTCTTTGGTTTGAATAATGATAAAAAATCTCATATTTAAAGGAAAAAAGTCTATTAAATTAGTTGTAAAGGTTGAACATATTATATATATATATATATATATATATATATATATATATATATATATATATATATATATATATATATATATATATATATATATATATATATATATATATATATATATATATATATATATATATATATATATATATATATATATATATATATATATATATATATATATATATATATATATATATATGTGTGGAAAACAATAATGTAGAGGATATGATTTATTTAACTCTAGGTAAAGAGCTATCTTATAAAGCTAAGTTTGAGGGAAAAATACCGGATAAAATTGATATTTTATATAACAAAAAACAGATTTTAGGTACAAATGTTTAAAAATGTGCATTCATTAAAAAAACCTACCAAACAAAAAGTTTTCAAGGCTAACTTAGAAATTAGGATTTTCAAAACTAAATTATACATCATAAAAATAAAACAGACGCAGCTCTCGCATCAGAGTAATAGCGACAAACATTTTAAATTATGTTATGACTAAATACTTGTTTTAATCATTTACATAACCTACCGGATTTTGGTGCGGATATCTGTGTTAGGATGGACCTTTATTAAACTTAAACATCTAAAATTATTTACACAACATCAAACACTAGAAACACCTAAGAGGTTCAAGAGTCGTCTCTTTAACGTCTTTTTAATGTACGATGTTTAGGCGTTTATATACGCCTAAACCTTTGCTCTCGCAAAACGTTTTAAATACGTATTTTGGGCGTTTTTTGTGTATCGATTAATTTTAGATTTGTATTTGGGCTCTTTTTGACCTTTTATGTCTTTCTTTTTGTACTTACATCCATTTCAAAATTCAAAATATAAAAATGAAATTTTTTGAACGTTCGATTGAAACGTCTTGTAAACATATTGAACATGTTTTTTCGCCTGTTGAAAATAAGTATAATACAACAATTTTAAACTGTTGTTAACTATTTGCTGTATTTGGTTTTAGTAAATAGTAAACTTTATTTATATAACTTTATATAAATATATATAACTTTATATATATATATATATATATATATATATATATATATATATATTATTTATAAATATATATATATATATATATATATATATATATATATACATATATATATATATATATATATATATATATATATATATATATATATGTATATATATATATATATATATATATATATATATATATATATATATATATATATATATATATATATATATATGTATATATATATATATATATATTTATAAATAATATATATATATATATATATATATATATATATATATATATATATATACATATATGTATATATATATATATATATATATATATATATATATATATATATATATATATTATTTATAAATAAAACTGCATATTTTCATATATATACATATATGAAAATATATAAAATGTATTTTCATATATATATTTATATATATATATATATATATATATATATATACATATACATATATATATATATATATATATATATATATATATGTATAAATATATATATACATATATATATATATATATGTATATATATATATATATATATATATATATATATATATGTATATATAAATATATATATATATATATATATATATATATATATATATATATATATATATATATATATATATATATATATATATATATATATATATATATATATATATATATATATATATATATATATATATATATATATATATAGGGGAGAGTTGCCTTAATTGGAGCAATTTAGGAATAAATATTTATTAACCAAAGATGGCTTAACTATGAAAACAATTATCATTTTGTTAATACAAGCAGACATCCCTACAATGCTTTTAACCACAATTTGACTTAATTGATTGCACTGTTATTGGAAATAAATTTGTTTTTGCAAAGTTACCATTTTCTTCCAATCAAGGCGACTGGTTCCCTAAATTGGAACTTTTTGATTGTTTAATCAGGACAGGTTGTTTTTTTTTTTAAACAAAACAATAAGACCAACAAAAATTAATGCAAAACGATTTTTACCTTTACAGTGAAAATTTAAACAGTTAATTCAAAACTTATTATAGGATTAGTATTACCCTGAAAAATTTAAAGTCTTTAAACAAAAAGTTGTAAAAAGCTTCAACTGTTATGACGTTCTCTTAATTTATTGGTTAAAAATCACTAAATAAAGTATTATTTTTAAGGTTTATAGTTGTTACTAAGTATTTTTTTAATTGTACTCGAACTACTTTAACAACCCTTTGATTTTATAACTGATTAGGTAAGAAAAACTTAAATGTTCCAATCAAAGAAACTTTCGACTATTACTTTATATCATTATAATAACATGCTTGCAACAACTTATAAGATAAGTTTATATTGTTAGTTTGCATTTTAAATCCCTTTGAACTAAACACAAAAAGCGGTATAACCTATAACACTATAGTTTACCCAGCGCAATCAGTATAGTGTGAACACAAAATTAGATCATTGAAAAAAAATGACACAAAAAAACTTAAAATTAATGAGCAAACGCATTTTTTGAGGAATCACTTTCAAAATGCGTTAAAACGTAGAAAATAATGCCTTTTACTAAAAAAATGCAAAATATAGCCATAATTCATTTTTTATCAAAATTAAATGCAAGTGTTCCAATTTCGGCAACTCTCCCCTACTTATATATATATATATATATATATATATATATATATATATATATATATATATATATATATATATATATATATATATATATATATATATATATATATATATATATATATATATATATATATATATATATATATATATATATATATATATATATATATATATATATATATATATATATATATATATATATATATATATATATATATATATATATATATATATATATATATATATTATAAATTTATATATATTATTATTATTATTCAGTAATCAAAAAAAAAAAAATTACAATAAATCTGTTTAAAGTTTGATGAAGAGGTGCTACACCAGGCCCCTCTATGCTGAAGAAAACAAAAAAACACAGAAGCTACAGTCAAAGCAGCAATTGTGTCTCTAAAAGTTACTTTGTTATACTGTTTTTGAAAGCATGGATAGATGGAGTGTTTACTACTGCTTGGGAAAGCGCATTCCACGGCACAACAACTCTATTTGAAAAAAAGTTTTGTCGTTCTTCACAATTTTGTACAAGCTAGCGTTCTAGCTTTTGATTATGCCTTCTCAATATAAACTTGGCTTTCCTGTTTGAAATTTTTTGTGGAACGAAAAAAACTGACAAGTTCGAGTTGACGGGTGATTTTAAATTGTTCGATTAGGTCTGCTTTTTTACTGCGTTTTTTGAGTGTTGTTAGACCAAGCTGTTGGAGTCGATTATAGGACAGGTGTTTAATAGATGATATTTTTTTTGTTGCTCGATGTTGGACTTGTTTGAGGATAGCAATGTCAGGCTTTAAATGCGGCGACTTGAACAGCAAACTGGAGGTGGGGGCGAATGTAAATAAGATACAATGTACGCCATAAATAAAAACTGCGACACTGAAATGTTTTTTTGAGTCACCCTAGCATTCTATTCGCAATTGATGCAGCTGACTCTACTTGTGGTCTCACTTTAAGGTCTTTGGAGACCATCACACCAAGGTCTCGTTTGACTACAGTCTTTTCGAGTGGATAACGCCGTCAATGTTGGCCATTGAGTAATTGTGCGTCATCTTGTTAAAAGTGCGGCCAACATGCAATACTTTGCATTTCTCAATGTTGAAATGCATAAGCCAAATATGTGACCATTCCACTGCTCTGCCAATGTCGGCTTGAAGAGTGACGCTATCCGACATGTTTTTGATTATGCCAATAATTTTACTGTCGTCAGCATACAGTTTCATATGATGACTAATTCTGTCCGGCATGTCATTAATGAAGATTACAAAGAACAATGGGCCCAAGACCGAGCATTGAGGCACGCCACTAGTGACCCTTTGCCATTCAGATGTGATGCCATTGATGACCACTCCATGACTTCGGTCGTGTAACCAAGCTGAGATCCAGTCTAACTGCGTGCCTTGAATACCGTAGGCTCTTAGTTTATAAAGAAGACGTTTGTGCGGCACTTTGTCAAACGCCTTTGCAAAGTCTGTGTATATGACGTCTACTGCATGGCTACAATGAATGGCTTCTGTCATGATATCCCGAGTTTCTAGCAGGTTTGAGGTGCAACCCTTGCGATAAACAAAGTCATGTTGCTTCGGAGTAATTAAGTAATTAGCAACACATTGTTCCATTATATTTGTTTTAAGAATACTTTCTATTATTTTGCATAAAATGGATGTGAGCGAGATAGGCCGGTTGTTTAATGCATTTATTTTACTTCCTCTTCTTGAAAATTGGTGTTACATTCAATTTTCTCCACAAGTCAGGAACTACACCAGTCGCAAACGAGCACTTATAGATAAGTGAAAGTGATTTGGCAAAGCTAGTTGCACATTTACTAAGGACCCGTGGATGTAAACCATCGTAGCCGGTTGATTTTCTTTCATCAAAGTGGTAAAGGCACTTTTGTACTATATCGATAGAAAAACTTGCTGGGTCAACAACACAAATTGCTTCAGTACAACTTTCGAAAGCTGGCAATGGATCTTTGGGCTCTAAAACAAAAACCGAATGAAAATAGTTATTCAACAATGAGCATATATTGCCGGTATCGGTAGTGATGTTGCTATTAGCTGTTTCTAGCAATGTAATAGTGTTCCTAACGCACTGTTTGCTTTGGACATGTGCATGTAAGCGTTTAAGGTTATTTTTGCACTCACTGACGAGTTTTTCTTTGTAAATAAGCCTGGCAGATTTCACCCTTTAAGTAATGTTTTTGCATGCGGTGCGATGTGACTCTTTGAGTAATTGATGCGCATAACGACCTGCATTAATAAACTTGGCCCACGACGCGTTTAGCTTTAACCGCTTTAATAAGATCTGGTATTACCCATTGCTGCTTTTTTTCAGTAAAGGGAGTAGTTATTAATGGGATGTATAGATTGATAGCTTCATCATATACATTTACTAGGAGCTGGTAGCTATTGTTTGTATTTAGACCAGTTGGGAATGTGAGAAGTTGAGTTAGGTGACATTCATCAAAGCACTTTTGAAACCTGATATCGCCTTAACGCTCATCTCGCACGTGGGCAACTGTTGCAATGCCACAGTTAACTTCGATAGGCTCATAAGATGTATGGGTGAAAATGAAATCTCCATATAGTAACATTGTTGAGCATTTTATATTAGGCATATCTGCCGAGCGGCCGTAATCAATGTGATACACTGAGTAAAAACCTAATCATTAAGGTCGTGAAGGCGATATATGCAGCCGAGGAGAAACAATTCTTCGCCCAATGTTGAGTTGAGCTAAGTAGAATTAACTTCATTGATTATAATATTGTCTTTTGTGTAAATGGAAAAGTAGGCAAGTTGTCAGTGTCTACAACAGTGAGTTGACCTTCAATGAAGCAGTGTTTTCTCTGACTTTGCAATGAGGTTGGTAGCCGGGTATGACAACGTCTGAGAAATCTGCGAACTAAGTTTCCGCAAAAAATATGACTTGTGGTCAAGTAGATTTAGACAGAGCAGAGAGTCTGGCCAACAGCTCTTGGAGTTAGTCATTATTGAGTAAGCATGGGTTGTTTGCCCAGTAGCGTAGATGGCTAGGTGGAACAGTGGAAGAGTTCGGTTGAATTGGTTTTATTTTTGCTTTAGATATTGGTCTAGAACGTCTAGATGGTAGTAGAGATGTTTGATTTAGGAGCGGCTGTTTAACTGGCATAGTCAGCCAGGGCTCTGGCTGGGGATGCAAACACATAGCATTAGTTGGATGTTGATTCGATGACATTGATGCAACTGATGCAACCTGTAATAACATTCCGAATGTGATGCGATGCGAATGTAATGTGATGCGACCTGTAATAACATTTCGAAACGGTTTATCTAGAATGTTAGCAGCAGCAAGTTCGTCATTTAGCTTCTTGAGCTGGGTGCGAGTGGCGTTAAATTTAATTTGTTGTTCTGGCGTTTGGTCTTCGCGAACATGGACACCCTTGTATGTTTCTTGCTTGTGGTGGGCGCATGTTTCGAGTTTCAGTTCAAGATGAAAGATTAAATAGTGAAACCTGGATAATGTTTGAGTTTGACATCTTTACTTTGTTTTTATTTGTTTTGATGCGGTTAAGACCGACTGCAATGACGTTTAACTCGCGACTTTAAATATTTTTATTTTTAGCGAAATATATATATATATATATATATATATATATATATATATATATATATATATATATATATATATATATATATATATATATATATATATATATATATATATATATATATGAATTTATATATATGGCTGTGACTTTATATATATGCATATATGAATATATATATGTATATTTGAATATATATATGTATATATGAATATATATATAATGAATGAATTATATATATATATTCATATATACATATATATATTCATATATACAATTATATGAATATATATCCAATAAATATATATAAACTGCAGATTCACCTAATTTTTTATTATCAGAAAAGACAATATATCCCTTAATAAAGATGCAGGCATTAGTCTTGAACTTTGATTAACTGATTTAACACGATCTTTTACAATCTGGTCATGAGCTTTGTGGCTTGTTTTCCATGCTTTTATAACAAAAGATTAAAAGTATCATTGACGTAAGAGACAAACTATTACGTCAACGATACATTTAATCTTTTGTTACAAAAGGACGACAAAGATACTTGATGAAGAGTTCATATCAACTTAACTCTTTATCAGTTTTTGTCGGTTCCTTTCCGCTTTCTCTATTCTCTTTCTAACACGACTACTTCTGTATTTCACTCTAATATACCTTCGTTCTTCCCAAACTCACTTTACTTTTGGTCCGTATAGCAGGTAATGAAGCTCATTAAGGAGCTGAACTTTTTTTTGCGGACCTTGGTAATGTAGCCTCCTCAAGGCTATTAGCTGGCGGAGGATAAACCACAATACTATCATTAGAGATGAGAGTTTTTATGGAACTAAACAAGAATATGTGATTAAAATTCAAGCATATATTTTCTACCAGTTTCAAAAAAAGTTTCTTCTCAATTCAATTGAATTGTTAAATAATTGTTTTTCAATTATTGTTTGATTATTTATATTGTATTATGCTATGTTAAAAATTGCTTTAATATTGTTGTCTTGAAACTTTGATCATGATACTTAATACCCTGTTAAAAATTTCCAAAAAAATTTGATAAAAGTGAACTATTAACTGAAGTAGGAACTGAAATAAGAAGTAGAATTGTTGAAATCATAAGAATTGAAATGAAATTAATTTTAAGAGAACTGATTTAAAACTGAAATACGAAAAATTTTATAAGTAACGTTAGATTTAGAAATTATATCAACGCCATGAGAACTGAATAGAAACTGAAATAAGAATTATATTTCGAACTTAAATATCACTGCTGGGATGTATGGTGATGGATGATGTATGGTGGTGATGTATATCAACCCTAACATAAGCATATGCTACTTTAGTTACGAAAAAATCTTTTATGATTTCAATTAATACTCAAGTTGCAAATACTACGCTATTGTAAATAGTTATTGAAAATTGTTTAAAGTAATTTAAACATTTAGTAATTATATTTTAAAATTTTATTTATTTTATATTTTTTAATTATAGTAGTTATTAAATGTATTAAATACTTTAAAAAACCTTTAATCTTTATATACAAATTGCCTAATATTTGAAAATTTAAAAAAATAGTAACTACGCTTATGTTTTGTAGTCTTCTTATGGTTCTCTATATATATTGTAATATATTATATAGACAATAACCTTTCAAATAGAAAACATAAATATTTTATAAATATTTTTACTATTACTTTAACTTTAATTTAAATTTATATATCTTTTAAATTTTTTTTTTTAGTTTGAAGAGGACTGAGAAGAAGGGGGGTGGGGGTGGGAAAGGGCGTTAAGGGTGGCATCGTCCCGCCATTTATGCACCACTTGTATATGCTATATGCTGTTATGTAAAAAAATTTAATTTAACTTTTTAACACAAAATATAATGTGTTAAAAAGTTGTTTTTTAGGTTCAAATATTTATAAGATTGTAACATTTCACTACGACGGTGTTAAAACGTAACAAAGACACCCACCCTTTAATCTAAAATATACCACTAATATTTGAAAATGTAACGGAAGCAAATTAGAACAACTTTTTGTGTATAAAGATAACAAATTTTATCAGAAAAATACTCTTTTGTGTAAAAAACTTGTATTTTTTTAAGATTGCGATGGTGTTCCGATACCTCTGGCCCTCTAGACACCCTTTTTATCTATAGAACTATATGAAATTGTAGCCTACTCTTACATCTATCTTTTGACACCAAGGTATAGGCATTTGGATAGGATTTGACAAAGTTATAACAGTTTCAGTGAAAAATAAATAAATTTTGGAACCAGTTTCTTCAAGAAATCCATATATCGAAAATTTGCTACTAAAAACGTCATTACTTTTTTTTAAATTGTTCGTTTTTAATAATTTTTTCACCATTAAAATACTTTATTGAAGGGCTTTTTAATGGTATATAACATTCTAGTATATGCTCAATTAAAAAAAATCAGTTTACGTACCTTTATATATATATATATATATATATATATATATATATATATATATATATATATATATATATATATATATATATATATATATATATATATATATATATATATATATATATATATATATACATATATATATATATATATATATATATATATATATATATATATATATATATATATAATATATATATATATATATATATATATATATATATATATATATATATATATATATATATATATATATATATATATATATATATATATATATATATATATATATATATATATATATATATATATATATATATATATATATATAGTTTGCTCACCAGTTTCTAGCTCCTTGTTCAATTGTTGCAATATTGAAAAACTTTTATCTGCTCTTGACTCTTCAAAAGGCACTGGTAATGATGGAATCCATCCTAGAGTGCTAAAAATGTGCTCTAAAGAATTCAGTGTGCCTCTCTCTCTCCTGTTTATCAAAGTTTTTATTCAAATAAAAATTTTGAATTTCTGAGTAAAAAATTTAAGTACTGTTCTCGTAAATGTAAATAATTTCTCAATAGCAAAATATTTCTACTCATTGTTTTAAACATGTAAACTGTGAAAATAATTATTTATTAGCAAATTATTACTATTCATTGTTTTATGTAAACTGTAAAACTCATACTTCATTTGCTATTTCTTTTAATTCCTAATGTTGAAAGTGTTTTTATGTGATTTAGGTTGTTACTTTTTTGATTGTTGCTTTAATTGTTGTATTATATTTTGTCTTGTTTATTTATTAATTAAAATTTATTTAAAAAAAACAAAAAAAAAATTTTTTTTAAATGTTTTAAAAATATTTGTTCATTACATAAAATCAAAAAAAAAAAAAAAAAATCCAGAAATAGTGGGCTAACCTTAGGCAACACGACAGTTTACTGATGGAGTGCAAAGTCCTATGACTTACCTTCTCGTTGGTGCACTTTGTTAAGTGATTTAGACAAGTGCTATGTCTAATTTATGAACTAAATAGCCAAGGCAATATTTTGAATAACTTTATTATTAAATGGATAACTAAAAACAATACAAAATAAACTTTAACACGATTGACTCGATTGTTTAGAACAACTTTGCATTAGCAGAATATTGTCAAACAAACACAAAGTAAATAGATTTCAATTACAAGTAAAAAGTGAAATATCTGATTTACAAGTCGACTCCTCATATATAACATTTTTTTACCTATAATGCTTTTTAATATTTTATGTAATAATTGATAATTTTAAAAATGTATACGTTTTTCAATTACACAATTGTTTAGAGAGTTTATTTCTAACGAGAAATATCAAAATTAAGTGTGTTTTTTATTCAAACAGAAAGCTATTTCTACTGAATAAGATTAAAATATGATATAATTTTTGTAAGTCTATGTATATAATATGAATGATCTCTTATTAATTTTATTAATTGATTCCTTATATAAAAATTCGTCGGAGACGAATTGGTCGCTCATTTCGTCTACAACAAAACAACAAAGTTTTTAGCCTCAAGCGTGAAAACTATTATACTTATTGTAATATATATATATATATATATATATATATATATATATATATATATATATATATAAAGATATATATATATATATATATATATATATATATATATATATTTATATATATATATATATATATATATATATATATATATATATATATATATATATATATATATTATATATATTTATATATATATATATATACATATATATATATATATTATATATATATATATATTATATATATATATATATATATATTATATATACATTATATATATATATATATATATATATATTATATATATATATACATTATATATATATATATATATATATATATTATATATATATATATATATATATATATATATATATATATATATATATATATATATATACATATATATATATATATATATATATATATATATATATATATTATATATATATATATATATTATATATACATTATATATATATATATATATATATATATATATATATATATATATATTATATATATATACATTATATATATATATATACATATATATATATATATATATATATATATATATATATATATATATATATATATATACATATATATATATATATAATATATATATATACATAGGCGCCGATCCAGGAATAATATATATATATATATATATATATATATATATATATATATATATATATATATATATATATATAAATATATATATATATATATATATATATATATATATATATATATATATATATACTAGGTTGGTTGAAAAGTTCGCGGAGCGGAAATGAAAAAACAATTTTATGATTCAAAAAATGACTTTATTCTTCAGTATATTCTCCCTTAAGAGCAATACACTTTTTCCAACGATTCTCCAATTCATGTATCCCATCTCTGAAGTGCGATTCCGGAAGGCCTTCAAAATACCCATTTACGGCTGCAATGACTTCTTCATGTGATGAGAAACGCTTTCCACGTAGAAATTTTTTGAAATGTGGAAAGAGGTGGAAGTCGGACGGAGCCAGATCTGGTGAATAGGGTGGATGTTCCAAGCGTTCGTACTTTAATTCGACCAATTTCGCCTTTGCAACATCGCTGATGTGAGCAGGTGCGTTGTGCTGGTGATAAATGATTTTTTTATGCAGCAAACCAGGTCTTTTCTCACGAATTTTTTTATCCAACTGGTCCAAAAGATTTTTATAATATTCACCTGTTATCGTTTTACCGGTTTGAAGGTAATCTATTAATAAAATTCCTTTCGCATCCCAAAAAACTGATACCATAACCTTCTTTGACGATTTTGACGCCTTCACTTGCTTCGGAGCTGAACAACCGGGTTCTGTCCACTCTGCAGTTTGTTGTCGCAGCTTCGGATCATAGTGGTAAACCCAAGTCTCATCCATGGTTACGAATCGACGCACAAAATCTGTTTTATTCTTTTGAAAACGGGCCAAATGTTCTTGAGAAAGTTTTACTCGAATGCGTTTCTGATCCAGAGTTAGCGAATGCGGCACCCATCTTGCCAACAGCTTTCTCAGACGTAATTCATCGTGCAAGATGTGTAATACCCGTTCATCTGAGATGCCCACAGCCTCAGCAATTTCACGTTTGGTCAATCGTCTATCATCCATAACCATGTCATGCACAGCATTAATCGTTTCTTGAGTAGTAGCACTTTTTGGACGTCCAGAGCGAGGGTCATCTTCAAGGCTTGAACGCCCACGTTGAAACTCCGCAGCCCATTTGCATACTGTTGTTTTTGAAGGAGCATCATCACCCAACACATTTACCATTTCATTATGAATTTCCATGGGCTTTCAACCTTTTTTCACAAAGAATTTTATTACAGCACGATGTTCAATATTTTCCATTTTAAAAAATACTATGACACGTCTAATTTCAATAGCTTGTAAACAAAGACTGAAATGACATATCGACTTGAAATTTTTTATGCCTTCATACGAAGAATGAATACGTTTAATACAGTTATAAATTTGTTTCTACTACTGCAACATAGGTGCCGCTCCGCGAACTTTTCAACCAACCTAGTATATATATATATATATATAAATATATATATATATATATATATAAATATATATATATATATATATATATATATATATATATATATATATATATATATATATATATATATATATATATATATATATATATATATATATATATATATATATATATATATATATATATATATATTATATATATATATATAAATGTATATATTATATATTATTATAGTAATTCTACAATAGAAGCTTGACTTCTATTAGCCGAGTGTCTAACGAGACCCGACTATAGTAGACCGACGTGAGATAGAACGATTCCATTTGTCATAATTGTTTTTGAAACGATCAACTGAATTTGCAGCAACTACCGAAGCAGGCAAAGCGTTCCATGATGACACCACTCGGTTTCTAAAGAAGTTATGTCTTTGAGAGTTTTTCGATAATTCTCGATCAATTTTATGCTTGGCACCACAAAGATGACCTGCAGGACCATCACATAGGAGTGCACTTGCTCTGCTAATCTGCTGTTGCCAGTTAACAATATTTAATTTTTTGTAAATTTTAAAAAATTGAATTACATCTCCTCTTGTTCGACGTTCAGCTAATGAGCTGAGACCAAGATATGCTAATCGTTTCTTGTAATTCAAGCTGCGAAATTGTGGAACGAGTTTGGTAGCTCTACGTTGGACCGACTCTAACTTTTTAATGTCCTTTAGAAGAAAAGGGCACCAAATTGGTGCACAGTACTCCAATATCGGTCTTACATATGCTGTATAGAACTTCACGAACATAGTTGGATTCCATTTTTTAAAAGTTCTTTTGAGTATCCCAAGTATAGAATTAGCTTTGAGAGTGGCATCACTAATCTGATCTGACCATTTCAGTTTATTATGTATCAGAACACCCAATGTTCTTTCAACGGATACATCTTCAATAGGAATTTGACTGCCATTTTTATCTAACATTGTCAAGGGGATATTGATGTCTGTGGAACCACCACGGAACTTTAGAACCTTGCATTTATTTATGCTAAGTTCCATGCACCAAAGTCTTGACCAATTACATATCATATCAATATCATTTTGAACTAAAGCCAAGTCCGTAACTGTTTTTATTTTGGCAACCAACTGGCTATCATCAGCAAAGAGTTTGCAATTATTTTTGACTAATTCTGGCATGTCGTTAATAAAGATCAAAAAAAGAAGAGGACCTATGACTGATCCTTGAGGTACACCACTATGGACATCCTTCCATTCGGAAGAGAAATTTCCTAGAACAACCCGCTGTTTCCTATTTTCAAAAAAGTCTTTGAGCCAGGCAAGAATATTATTGCCAAAACCATAGCCAGCCAGTTTGTGATAAAGCAGAAGATGTGATACACGATCAAAAGCTTTGGCAAAATCTAACAAAATGAGCAATGCAGCACAGTTGTCACTTAAAGCTTTGGTAATAATATCCATTACTTCAAGAAGATTTGTGACACACGATCTAGATTTGACAAAACCGTGTTGATGGCAAGATAATAGATTATGCTTAACTAGGTGTTCAGTCATGATATCACGCATTATTTTCTCCATTACTTTTCCGATTGCTGAGGTGAGGGAAATAGGCCTGTAATTTCCAGGATCAGTACGCTGACCCTTTTTAAATATTGGCGTTATATTAGCCAGTTTCCAACCAGACGGTACTTGTCCAGAATCAAACGATTTAATTTTTTGTCTCCTTTGCATACAAATACTTCAATAACATTAAATAGACATTAAAGTAAGTCCATTCAATCTATTTTCTGACATAGTACTCTCGTGTAAGTTTTTATTCTCCTAAGAGTAGACATTGACCTTTCACACTAACAAGTTGTGATTGGTATTGTTGCAAGTATATGAAATGCCTCTAAAATTTTTGGAAAGCCTCTCATATCCCTAAACTTAAATGTATCTAAAATAGTAGATGGTAATTCTGTCTTTTCATTCCAAAATTTCCACCTATAACTCTAACTCAGCATTAATTGATGAGAAATGAGGAAGATCAGATTTACAAAAATTCAAAAATATCAGGAATTTTTCTTTCCATGGACAATATCTAAAAATTTACTTTATTAAACTAGCAGGATTAGCACAAAGACCATTATAAACAATTAGGCTCTCAATATCAAACCTATTTTCTAGTTCATTAAGAAGATGATTAAGAAGAGGCAATGTAATAGAAACTTTAAACTATTAGATACAGTATCACATATTTAATTATCTATAAGCTTTTGAACACCACATGTTTTAGGTTTTTTTTCATCAATATCAAATGTTTTAGCCAATGCAAGAGCAATTTTATACCAGTTGATGGGAAATATCAAAAGATTTATTTTCAAGGGTGACAGAAATTCCATAAAAGTAATCCATTAAATGTTTCAGTTAAAACTAAAGAAACTATAAAAAAAAAAATTGTCAATAACTTCATAAAAGAAGATGCTTTTAAAGATGTTTCTTCATTGTACTCTTTTAAATTATTGTCTTTTATTTCTTCAAAAGCAGAAAAAACTGTAGAATAATTATCAAAAAACCAAGTCCACGAAGCTTTTGTACCCACCGAGTTTGACATGTGTCAATAAGTTTTGCTTGACCAGGAAGAAAGTTTTTATTTAAGCAATTACATCTTTTAGGAGAAAAGTTCGAAAAAGGAGAAAAATAAGACTTTAACTTGCTTTAAAGCAAAATTTTCACTTGATTAAGCAATTTTTCCCAACAACTAAACTAAGTTTATGTGAGGCACACAAATAATGCCTTAGAATTAACATTTTTTGTAAGAGATGAAACACCTTTGTATAAAACTGGCATTGAAGCAGCTCCATCATAATACTGGCCTCTGCATTTTCTTATATCTAAATCAAATTTTTTTAAAATTTCAAGAATGTTGGTAGCTATGTTTAAACTACTTGTTCCTGTTTTGCATTCAAAAAACGTAAAAAAAACTTCCTTAATATAACTGTTCAAGTCAACATAACGTATGACAATAGAAAGTTTTTCTATTGTTGCACAGTCTGAAGCCTAGTGTGCAATAATAGAGAAGTACTTACTTTTTTTAATATCATTTAATAAAATTTCTTCAATTGCATTTCCACAACACTTAATTAACTCGTTTTGAATGGTCTTTGAAATGTATGTAGAATTTTTGGGAGCAGAGAAAAGATTCCTTTAGAATTAAATCACTTTCATCAACTATAAAGTTTAAAAGCTCAATAAAATTACCCATCCATATAATATTTAAAGCTTCTCCAATTTCTCCTTGGTATTTTCTATCGTCTCTATGACCTTGTAGAGGTATATCATTTCGACCTAAAAATATTATAGTCTTAACGATTCAAGCTTTTTTTTTGTTTTTCTTCTATATGCTACTTCCTAGAAATATCTTGAAAAACTTCAATAGGAAATATGTTAATTTTAGTTCTAGATAGAAAAGTATATTATAACAATGTATGGATTGATATGTAATCTGTCATTTCTCATGATCGTTTAAATCTTTTATAGCATTACGTCAGGTATTGAATGGTTTTTTAAACAATTTACATAATGCTTATTTGTTTGGTATGTTTGTACCATAAAGTGTACATGGAAGACAATATGCACCATCTTCAATTTTAGAGTAAAATTTTAAAGTAAGCAAAGAAAAGTCAACTAACCATTTTTAGCAAAAAATGTCTTTTTCTGCTTTTACCTGTTAAAGGGAATTGGAAGCATTTATCTGGAACTTAGACTATTTATTAGAGATAACATTTTATTATCATTTGTTCCTGATTTTAAATTTTCACCACACAGATGATATGATAATTTTTTACCACACAGATGATATGATGAATCATTATAGTTTAAATAAGATGCTAACTGATGTTTATTTAATAAACAATGTCAAAAAAATTGTTTTCCTTAAGTGGAACATGAGATTCAAGAGTGTTTTTATCACTGTTGTTGGCATCTTTTGAGATAAATATTTTAGTTTTAACTGTTTTATATCAAATATCAGACTTATCTGAAGTGTTCTTAGAAACAGTAGGAAAGAATAATTTAAACTGAATTAGTTTTTGTATTTTGATATTTGTAGGTGGAAAACTAGACTTAAAAATTTTTATTTTTTGATGCTGAGTTAATTTGAATCACTTATAACAACAGCTGGTTAATTTTTGGGAAGATATTTAACCAGTGCCACAAAATAATTTGGCTTAAAGCATAAAACACTTTTATTTTTTGTTTTATCTAAATTGCACAACAAAATATTATTTGGACAATTTAGTTTTTGGATGCAAGGCTTTATAAGGGTATTAAAAAAACTATGATTTACGATTATTTTTTGAAACCAATATCAGCATAGATAGGTTCAATAGGTTGCTTTATAACATAATATAATGCTATTAGGCAAATGAAAGATGACATTCAGAAATCATATTATCGCTAATTGTTGAAAAACTGTCAGTGTATTTAAACAAAACAGCAATAAAAAGCAAACTTAGAAAGCTAAAAATTCTAAATCTATGTTGAAAAAAATAATCATACTATGTGTAAAAATTTATGCTTTCAAATAATTCAATTGATGTCAGTAATCTTAGAATTTTTGAAGAATGCTTACTGTCATTTAAAATCAAAGATACTGAGCTATAAAGACAATTTACATTTTTAGTAGACCTGAGAGAAATAGTAAAATAAATTCAAATTGAATAATAAGTATAAAATACTAAAGTGTAGTATTAATAACAAAACAAAAATAGATTAACTACTATAAATTTTTTTATTTTTTTTTACTAATATAACATTTTAGTATATACCATAATTTCTCATTAAAAAACTAAATCACTTTTATAGTTTATTTGTGTATGAAATTGAATTATTAAACATAATTCAATTTCATACACATTATCAAGAATATAAATCTGTAGTAAAATGTGTTAATAATTAGTTAAACACCAATAAATAAAGTTAAAATCCAACATAGATGTAGGTCTTTTTTGTAATATTATTTTAATTAAATAAAACTTTTATAAAGCTTAAAACAAACAAAAAATACCTTAATGCTGTATAACCAGGAGTTGTTTTAGTTAAGGGTACCAAATCCATCACATCTGTGTTAAATTGGTATTCTGTGTTAAATCCTGTATTCTTGGAAACATTAAATTTAATTCCGAAAGCTCTTTAATGAGTCTAGTTTTGTAATTTAAGACATTAGACTTATCATAGGCAAAAAGCATGTTTTGTTTCTATTGCATAAGCAACTAATTCTATATTTAAATAAGGGTTCATGTTTTATAATATTTAAGTAATCAAGTAATTAAATAATCAAGTAAAGTCACGTTATCTTAGTTTCGATACTAATGATGATTTCACGGTAGCGAATAAAAAACCCTAATTTATTAGCTTCTATTTAACAGAATATTTTTCTAAATCGGACACGTTAAAAACAACTGTGTGGCCAAGTTTTATTTTCACGGTTGAGAGATCTATACTTTATTATTTATTTCAGAGCATTTATTGATAGAATAAAACGTCGGTAACGTGTAATAGGAACCGTTGTGGCCATGGCAGGAATCTCTTTGGCCAAATTCCTTAAATTACGGCAGACACAATGAAATTTTCAGGGATTTTCCTCTAGCAAAAAAATCCGAAGCTAAGTTGGCTGCCGTTAAATTTAATCTCTATGGCCATAAGCTGTTAAGGGTTTCCATAAAGTACGTCACGGAGAGTTTGACTCTCTTTTGCAGAGATTTTAGCAATGTTTACCGCGAAGTTTTTGAAATTTAAACTTAGGGTGACGTAGTTTATCAATAACCACTAGACGAAAAAAGTCTTAAATTTGCTTATATTCTTTTTCAATAACTTATCTTCAAAAATATTTCAACAATTATTTCTAAAAGTTCTAAAATATCTTTGATAAAAAATTTTAAACTATGTGGCCATGGCTACAACGGCCACCCTTTAGATCCGCGCCTGTATATATATATATATATATATATATATATATATATATATATATATATATATATATATATATATATATATATATATATATATATATGTATATATATACATATATATATATATATATATATATATATATATATATATATATATATATATATATATATATATATATATATATATATATATATATATATATATATATATATTAACAAAATTTTATTGTTATATGTGATTTACGTATAGGGTTTTGACGGTTCGAACTGTATTAGTTCAAACGATCTATTGACGTAAATTTTTTTTAATTCTAAATATTTCGGTTTTATAAATGCGATGTAGTAGTATGTTGCAAATAGAAAGAAAGATATTACTCCGCAAAAACTTGTCATTTGTTAGTCCTATGCTAACTCGCTAAGCTTTTTATAAATATGATTGACATAGATATTGATTCAGAACCTGTACCTAGTGCTACAGAAAATTATAAGTTAGGTAATGATTCACTTTATCAATCAAGTACATAACTTGACATTGGATTCATTACAGCATAATTTCCTTCTCAGTCAGAAATAAATAACTTTGTTACCAGAGGTCATATTGACACTACTATAAAATGCCAAAAGATGATAATAATCAAAAAATTTCAGAAGGTATATATTGAAGTTTAGTAACATTAATGGGGAACAGCAAACCCAAGACTGGCTTGTATGAAGCAAGCGAAATGCTTCTTCATATTGTTTTCCTTGTCGGGTATTTAGGAATAGTATCTGTTTCAAGCTAAGTATTTCTTCCAAATCTGCATTTACTACAGTTGAAGGTTGACCAGCATAGAGAATGCCTTCTAGCATGGTTATGAATCTGAACGACGTATTTTAATGCAAAACGATTCAGATAATTTTATTTAATTATAAATTAAAATGGAAATAAAAAAATGGCGCCAAATTTTGAAAACTATTGATGTTTTCCATTTCTTAGGAGAGCTTAGCCTTGCTTTTCAGGGATCCTCGCAACGCATTGGTAACTCAAATAATGGAAACTTTTTACGTCTGATAGATTTATTAAATATTAAATGCTTTAACAGAGTACAAAATAGAAAGTATATATCCAAATCTCATCAGAAAGCATCAGTAGAAAGGAGCTTCAGCAAGCTTAAACTTTTTTTAAAAAATTTTTTAGGTCCACCTTTTTTCTTAGCAGTTTCTCTCAAAATCTCAGTAGTTTTTCTCAAGAATTTTCTGAGGTCTACCTTGAGTCAGGATTGCCTTAACTACTTGGCTTGACACATAGATATGTATATATATATATATATATATATATATATATATATATATATATATATATTATATATATATATATATATGTGTGTGTGTGTGTACATTTATATATATATATTTTTTTTCTTTTTTTTTTTTTTTTTTGTTCTTTTTATTTATACAAAATAATTATTACAATCAAATAAAAGAAATAAGAAATGCATACAAATAAAAATTGCAACTTTTGTTAAATGTAAAAAAAGAAGAACGCGGAGACTTGCAGAAGATCTTATGATCTTGTCATCAAAAACCGCTTACAACTGACAATCATTTCGTATTTAAAAATAATTTCGTAATGTATATAAAATAAATAAACGAAGTCTAATAAAGTTTGTAAAATAAAAGTTAGAAGTAAAATTAATGTTTTGCATGAATATATAAAATGCAAAATGAATAATATAAAATGTATAAATCAACTTGTTACGCAAGCCAGTCAAAACAAAGTTAACAAAACTAAATTTAAATATACAAGTATGTGATCAAAGAAATATTTAAGGTATAAGAATTCGTATAAACATAAATAAATCAAAGTAATTAAAATTAAAAATATACAAGTATGTTTTCAGTAGAGAGAATATTTTTTAATTTTCTTTTAAATGCAAAGAAGTTCCAGTCTTGAGAAAAATCAAAATGTTTCAAAACTATATTGTTCCACAGAAACGCCCCTCGAAAAGAAATACAAAACTTGCCTAAATTTGTTTTAAAAACCGGTTGTAGAATGAAATTATCATTTCGAAAATTATACTTATTTTTTTCTTTTGAGGAATATAAATTGTGAAAAAAAACCGGAGCTGTACGATTTTTACTTTTAAACATAAAACACAGTAAATTAAATACATTTAGTTAAAATATATTAAAATATTCATTTCAATAGAGAGACGCTTAGTATGTGCAAAACAGTCTTTAAAATTAATAAGACGTGCAGCATGTTTCTGTTGGCGATGAAGAGGTTCTAATTTACTTCTATTAACACTACCCCAAGCCGTATTCGCATAGTTTGCGTGGCAATGAATGAATGAGTGGTATTTTTGAATTAAAATATGTTTATTTAGCATGCTTCTTGCTTTATACAATATACCTATACTTTTCGAAATTTTGCAGGATATGTTTTCGATATGGTTTTTCCATGTGAGATTTTCATCAACTGATACCCCTAAAAAGTTAGTAGTAAACATTTCCATAATATTTCTTAAAGGTGCAAATTCGTCTTCAAACCGTCTTTGATTTCTTGTTTCTTTCTCATCAAATCGAATGCACCATCGCAAGTTAACAAATCGATCTCTTTGCATTGAAGCAAAAAATATTGGTATGCCATCTAATTTACTCCAAAGCTCTTTTATGCTTTGATTTTTAGAATGAAACACTCCAGCTACAAGAAGAACTCCAATAAACTCATAAAGGTCATTACTGTTGTGTCAATCCATCCTTCTAGTCTTATTCTACGAACTTGAGCATTAGTGCAGTTGACAATAATTCTAATCATTTCTGACGTTATAAAGAGTTTAAAGGCAGTATCCACACTTTGGCCGCCAACCTGAGCTGCAAACCTTGTTGGGTCAGTTGGTTGTCGAATAATTTTGTTTGCACGTAGCTGAGCAGCATTTACACGTGGAAGTTTACTCCAAATTTCCTCACCATTCTTTGAAATCATGTTTTGATCTAAAATGTGATTTTCCTAAACAACTTCTTCATCTCTTTCATCAGAGATGATAGCATCTGATTCATCGTCAGCTGTAATAATATCTTCTTCATCGTCTGTAAGGTTTTGTTCAGCTGAGTCATCACTTGGAGATAAATTATTTAAACCAAAAATAGTATTATTAGCCTCGACTGCAGTATTTCTTCTTGGGCGACTCATTATATTAATTTTATTTATTCTAAAAATAGTTTCAGTTTTTATCAAACCAAATATGTGAAAAATATATAACAAATATTGTAGGCATTTTATTACATACTGGTACAAAATTATATAATTTTGTACCAATAATATAAATATTTTTGACAAAAACAAAATATATGCAACATGAGCACATTATTGTTGTTACAGTGAGTGTATATATTTAATGAATATATGGTATAATTTACTCATAATAAAGATAAGTAATACCCCATACCTATTAAAAAATAACTAAAACATAAGCAAGTGTTAAAATAAACATGATTTATATAGCTATTTATTGAATCACTTACTAAAAAATGAGAAAACTTGCATAGGGTATAAAAATACCCCAACCTTCTTTAACGTAACAAAAATTTCAACTAACAATATTATTGTTAATTGGTTAGTAAAACAAAAACATTTTACATGATAATAAAAGATGTTCTGAAGTGGCAGTTCAAATAGACAAAATTTGTTGATGTGGCAGTTAAAAATAAACTCTTTTGGGGTAGTAAAATACCCCGCTGTCCTTTAAGGGTTAACTTGAACATTTGTTATCTCCACCTTGAACCTTGTTATCTAAATTTTGAATCTTGGCCTCGAATCTTTTTAATTCAAACATTTATTAACCCAAACTGTTTCATTTGGTCCTTTGAAATCGTCTAATTGATTACAAATAAAAATCTCTGGTTATATCGAACCTCGGATAACTCGAACTTAGTTAAGTCTTAGTCTTTGCCCCCAAGAAACAATTTTTTAAATTTATAAGACGTCTTATAAATTTTAAAAATTGTTTTTATTGCTTAAAGCCTCTTTTACTTATTATGAACATTTTAAAAATATACCATGTAATTTTCTCAGTTTTATGTTTAAATTTAAAACCAACTCATCTCGAGCTTCAATTCTTTTTATATAGTCTTTAGAAGAAAAAAATAAGGTTTCTATAAGAAATGATGGCTTTATTCGACAACCAATTTTCAAAATAAATAATACATGCATGCAAATTATATACAAAGCTAAAAATAGTTCTTTCAAACTTTAAGTTCAAATTTTAAAATCTAATTTGGAATAATAAATAACATTTACATTTTTTGATAAAGGGTTTTATGCCAATAGGTGATATTCATCTAATGAGTGTATGACCACAGGCGTCATGAAAGCTCTCGGCGGCCCTGAAGTAGAGACTTATACTAGTTAAGGAGCTCTTTACGTCAATGGGTTATTAATCCGGTTTTGAAAAAAGCTGCAATTACAGTTTTTTTTACACCAACAATAGCAATCCACGGAAGATTTATTTGCTTGCGCGAGTAATATTTTAAAATTTATTTAAAATTTAATATGCCAAATGAGATTTTATGTTATATAGTTTAATAAAATTGGGCTATAATACGGAGTCCTAACTTTTCCATTAATTTTCAGACCGTTAAAATTTCAAGTTCTTGAATGGTATTTTTAAGTGAAGAGTTTGCTCGATTCTGGAATTATTTTAATTATTGCAAAGACGTTTAGACAATAGAATATGTTTAGACAATAGAATATTCCTCAAGGAAAAGAAAAAGAGCTACAACTACCAGCGTATAGATTATAAATTTTTTAAATGCAGTATTATATTGCTATATAGAACACATTCAAGGGGTTTTTAAGGAAATTTATTGACCTAAACACTTTGTATAAGTTTTATTTTTTTTGATCTATAATCATCTTAAGGACATTTTTAATCATCTCCAAATTGAGGACATTTTTAAATTTTGTTTAAAACAATTTGAAGCAAACCGACTGAGCGATTTTTAGGCAAATTTCTTCAGAATTTTTGTTTCCAAATCATGCATGAGTTTAAAAGTTTTAGTTTTTTTATTAATAAAGTTGAAAATAATAATATGAATATAATAATAGAAATGTACTACAGTACCATCACCGATAGTTTGTGTTTAAGTTAGATCACCTTCAACAGCTGCGGAAGTTTTCGTAAAATTGTTAAGTTTATAATTTAGCATTACATAAAATAATCGATGCTTTTTTCACCATAAGTTTTTCTAATTCGCCCATTTATTGCAATAACTATAACCACCCTAATATCTATTCCCAGCTAGCACACATACGTTGATAAAACGTTAGAACATTGTTGTGCGTTGCGTTGGCCCAATATTGACACCCAACGCTTTTTATATCATTTTGGTTTCAAATGCGACGTCGCCAACAACCAAAAAACAACATTGGTTCAACGTTGTATTTTAAGTCTGCATTGCTTAATGTTTTACGTTCATTCAACGATGTACTGTACGTTGGCACAGCGTTGTATTTTACGTTGGCAAAACGTTGTATTTTAAGTTGATTCTATCTTTATTTTACGTTTGCACAACTTTATATTTACCTTTTATTGGAATTGAATAAATTTATTTTATGTTAAGCATAACATTTAAACATAAAATATAGCATATTTAACGCATATATAATTGCATATATGTATTTATACATATATGTATTTCCGCCAATAATGATGGTATTGTGTTTATATTTCAGTAGTCCGCCAGCTAATTGTCTTGTGGACTACTTGACAAGAATTACATAGAAAGTATACAAAATATTTCTATGCTTTTCATGTCAAGAAACAGAACGCAGCAAGAATAAGCGTGCAAAGAAAAGCCAAGAAAAGTGGGAAAAATAAAAGTCGAAAAATAAAATAAAAATTAAAAAAATTAAAACTAAAATATAAAATTGGGTATTTTAAAAAGTATCAGGTGATTTGATTTAACTCAAAAATCTATTTAGATTATTTTCTAGTTTTACATTTCCGTTTTCGTCTCTTATTTCTTTTGTTTCTTTTAGGAACCAATTTAGTTGATTGTTTTCTTTTGCAACATCATGTTCCGTTTGAAGTATTTTTTTTATTTTAGATGTATATTCCTTTAAAAGGCTTATTCTTGCGCTTGGAGTTCTCTCATGATAAGCTTTTATACGTATCGTATTGACATAATATAAAGCTCGTCAAGCAACAAATTTCCAATATAAAAGTTTTGCGCGTTTTCAACAAAACCAAAAAGATAAAATTTGAAAGTGCTTTTAAAAGGTTTTTTGTTTGGATAAATCTTATTTAGCAAAAATATAGTGTATTTGATTAAGGGTTGAAAAAAATATAGTGTATTTGATTAAGGGTTTTTCGCAACTAGTTTAACGAGGGGCAAAATGAGACACTTAAGCGCTAATATATCTACTACGGCCCGTCTAACAACTTTTGAAAAAATAAATTGATATTTTTCAATTCTTCTACGATCCTACTTGAAGCCTAAAATGTATGAGTTGCAAAACTGCAGTAGTTTGGTCACCAGAGATCATTTATTGACAGCACCTATCCTGTCCCTTTTTGCCCCGCATACCAGGGCAAAATGAGACAGATTTTTTTTTTAGTAATTTAAATAAATAAAGTTAAAAAAAAAACATATCTTTGAGAGGATTAGCAAGAAATACATTTTATAATATATTACAGCTATAATCAAACTGTCACTAGTCACATAAATCACATATTGCTTAACCAGTATTTTGAAACAAACAACAGTCCGAATGAGCCCAGGTTGTGCAATTTGGAAATTGATTCCACTTATATATATATATATATATATATATATATATATATATATATATATATATATATATACATATATATATATATATATATATATATATATATATATATATATATATATATATATATATATATATATATATATATATATATATATATCCACTACAAGAACTAATAAAACCATATATGCATATATTAAACTTATGTATTTAAAGCACGCATAACATTCATTGTATTTTGTTTATAGGTACTGCAATAACATATGTTATAATCTACTCACTATATATAATATATACTACTTACTTAATTACATTACAATACAATAAGATTATAAAATACAAACATAGTAATTATAAACATCAGGCATTTTTTGCTTCAATTTGATTAAATATTTATTATATTTAAATATAAGTTAACAAAATATAAAACGTAATTCTATATTGGATAACAACTAAACATTTCAATTAAAAAATTAAAAAGTAAGTAAATACAGTATAATAAATTTAAATCTACAGCATGTAAATATTATTATTTGCTTTGGTTGTTGTTTTAATGTAAAAAATTAAATAAACATAATATTATATATCGGCAAAAAAAAATACAAACAGAATGTCTCGTTTTGCCCCGCATCATGTTGGCATCGAATAGCCTAATTTCCAGACTATTTTATTGAAGAAATAAAATACCAAAGAATGGAAATGAAAGGAAAAGGCCTAAAGATTCTAATTAAAAAAAAACTTTAAATATAAAAAGCTTTTCCACTCAGTGAGATTAAAAAAGGCTAGGAAAAAATATAATAATAACTTAAAAATTCGTAATTTTCGCGAAGCCGAGGGATGAAATGACTCCCCTTTTACTCAACTTTTTTATTTCAAAGTGACTCAATATATTTTTCTTGACACAAAATAGTTTTTGAACACAACTGCACTTTTATAAATCTTGCAAATAATAATTTGTAGGGCTGGCATTATATTAAACGCGAACTGTCTCGTTTTGCCCCGCTGTCTCATTTTGCCCCGCATTACCCTATATATCATATGAGAATTTCTCTATCTTTTATACACTGAGGGCAAATGTTTTTTTTTAGTTTTTTAAAGGTTGATTGTTTAAGACCGCTTAACTGGTAGTTTAAGAATTTCGGTACAAAAACTTTAGCAAGGTCTGATATTTTAGATATTCGGTTCAAGGTAGTTTCTGTTTTAAGTTTTAGGGTTTGGTGGTTTTTGTCTCTTATAAAATTATTATAAAAAAGAGGCTGGTTGAGGATTCCATCAAGGGACATTTTTTATGTCAATCTCGTCGTTGAAAATGCGATTTTTTATCAATTGTTGGTAGAACGCAGGGAGGGTAATAATTGCGCTGCTTAAATGGGTTATTATAAAGATGTTTTTTCCTTGATTTGTTTTTCTATAACTATTTAAAATATGCATTGTAGCGTCTTTCCATGCGCCTGTTAGAGTGTGATTAGATATTTTTGCAACCCAGGTTAATTGAATGGATTTTAGTTTTTCGCTTATATCTATAATGCTCAAACCCCCTTGTTTAAGTTTGGAGACTTTTTGGTTTGTTTTCATGGAACTATTGTCCCAAAGGAAGTTTTCAATCATTTTTTCAATATATCTGATAACTTTATTTCTTGGTATTGGTTGCGTGAAAGCTAAATGCCAAAGGTTACTTAAGAGCGCTTGATTTATAACAACTCTATTACCTTTGAAGGATAAGTTAAACATTTGCCATCGCTTAATTTTTTTTTAGAATTACAGAAATGCTTTTATTCCATTGTTTAATGTTAATTAAAGTGTCTCAATTTGAGAAGTAAATACCTAAACTTTTAAGGGTATCTTCCTAATTGAAATTTAAAAAATTTTCTTTATTTTTTGATTTATTTTTACCGAGCCACAGACTTTGGGATTTTGATACATTTAATTTAGCTCCACTAGCTTTTTCGTTGAGCTCTAGAGCTTTACCGAGTTCTTCAATAGACTCATTTCCATTTAAGTAGAAGTTGGTATCGTCAGCGTATTGCTGGATTTCAGTTTCATTTTGGTTATCCCTTTAATGTTTTTATTTGCTCTTACGTAAGCGGAGAAAATTTCAACCTGTATGATATATAGGATCATAGAAAGAGGACAACCCTGCCTTACTCCTCTGTTTATTTCAATTTTTTCAGATAAAAATCCGTTTATTTTTATTTGCGCGCTTACATCGTAATATAGTGTTTTAATAAAGTTTATAAAAACTATATTAAAACCAAAAAAAAGATAAACAAGTTTTAATCTTATAAAAGCGACGCCTAAAGTCGCATAGTTTTTTATAATGTTTCATACAGGCATAAAGCAACTTATTATCAGGATACTTTATAATAATCTAGAATTTAATTTTTAGTTAATAAGGTGCTCCACAAACACGTAACGGACATGTCATAGAGAACTGTTGAAGTGCATCTTATTTTGTATTTACTTCAGTTTTGGCTTCTTTTGCATATATTATTTTAAAAAATAGCTTACTTTCACCCAGGCCCTGCTAACAACAATTTTTTTTTGACACGTAAGCTAGTTAACTTACATTCAAACTTGTTTAAACTCATAATAGGGCAAAAAATTTTGTTAGATTTTAAAGATTACTTCCTTATTCTAACACAACACTCAACACACACACACACACACACACACACACAAACACAAAAGTTAAGCTAATTGTATTATTTTATTTTCCAGTAAATTTGATATGAAAAAATGTTATAATAAATATGTATAGAAAAAAAAAAAATTTTATTATTTCAAAAACATGTTTTCACTCATAACTGTCTGTTTCGTCCTTATATAGCTGTAGCTAATCTTTATATAACTACTATTTTCAGAAACACAACACTTAGATTTATAGTCGGCATCTTTATAATCTTAACAGTATTGCTTAACATTTAACACTTAAAAGGTTTTTTTCTGTATGTTTATTAAATCATTATTTTGATATTATTCTTACGAAAATACATTATGCAGCTTTATCATCAGCATCACTTTTGAGTTTTTGAGATTATGATAAATAAAAGAATTATTATCAAGATTATTGATTATGATAAATTTGATTCATGTGCTGTATTTCTGTAAAGAGGATATTACTTATAAAGTTGAATTATGTATCGTGTTTTTGTTAATTTAACTTTGCAGAGATTTTTTTATTGATAAAGTACAATAATGCAAAAAATAATGTTTGTGATGATGTGTTTTCTAAAATGTTGTGTAATGTGATAATGTGTTTTCTAAAATTAACGTTGTGACAAGTTGATTAATTTTATTTGTGAAAATAATTTTTATGATAAGTTAATTAATGTATTTTGTAAAAAAAATGTTTCTGATAAGTTAATCAATGCATTTTGTAAAAATAATGTTTGTGATAAGTTGATTAAGATTTTTAGTAAAAATAAAGTTTGTTATAAGATGATTAACATTTTTTGTAAAAATAAAGTTTGTTATAAGATGATTAACATTTTTTGTAAAAATATTGTTTGCGATAAGTTGATTAATGTGTTTTTGTAAAAGCAATGTTTGCGATAAGTTGTTAATGATTTTAGTAAAAAAAGTGTTTGTGATAAGTTGAACTATGTTTTAGTAAAAATAATGTTTATAATAAATTAATTAATGTATTATTTAAAAAAATGTTTGGGGGAAGTTATTCAATGTATTTTGTAAAAAATAATCTTTATGATAGGTTAATTAATGTGTTTTGTAAAAATAATGTTTTTGATCAGTTAAACTAATGTATTTTGTAAAAATATTGCTTGTGATAAATTGATTAAGATTTTTAGTAAAAAAATGTTTGTAAAAAGTTAGTTAATGTTTTTTGTAAAAACAATGTTTGTAATAAGTTAATTAATGTTTTTTGTAAAGATAATCTTTGCGATATGTATTTGTTAATTCATTTTGTTAAAATAATGCTCATATTAATAATAATAAGTTGATTATTGTTTTTAGTAGGACAAAGTTTGCGATAAGTTGATAGTGTTTTTTTCTCAAAAAAATGTTTATGATAAGTTGATTAATGTTTTTGTTTTAAATAATATTAGTGATAAGTTAATTAATTACTTAAATTTATTTTTAAATTTATTGTAAAATTTTTGATTAGTTCTTTTAGATTTAAATACTGGCAACAAACATGTCTTATTTCTGAATCGTATTAAACTATTGATGTAAAAAGCTGTATAAAACAATAATAAAAAAATACTTCGAGGTTATGTTGTTTTATTGCTCTTTTAATGTTATTAACTTTACAGCAGTTTGTCATATTAAAAACATAGTTTATGTTTAAAATAAAACGTGTTATATCATCAATGTGAATGAAGTAATCATTTGTACTTTATTATTTATATTTGTACGTATTTTTTAAAAATAGCGTTCAACCAGTTGTACGTTATTTTTCGAAATTCTAGTTATATTAGAATATTTTTTTGAGTAGTATGCGAATATAATAAATTTCCAATACTTCAATAAAAAATCCAAAGAACGCTTGATGATAAAATACTTTTGCTTAATATAATTAAACATTTTCACATCTTCAATTCAGTTAAGTTTTTATTAAACATTTTCACTGATATCTTCGATTCAGTTAAGCTTTCATTAAATTCTATTTATAAATGAAAATTATACTAAAAAATTCAAAATCATCAACTAAAACTCAAAATCTAAACTTTCTAAAATTAAATGCCTTTACATCGAATATAACTTAATTATAAACATTTTTCCTGTTACTTTTTTTTTTTTTTTTTATGCTTTTCTATTTATTTTTGTTTTAAGTGCCACCAGAAAACCTAACAGCCTTGATACAGAGCTCTGCTGATGAGCATTTAACTTTGTATTTCATGCCTTATTTTTTATACCCATTGCACAAAATATTTCCAGAGCTTGCTTTGAACTCTATATCTCTTGCTTTTAAAGCAAGCGCTCTAACCAATGCGTCACCTTCGTTAAATATGTTTTTGACTTTGTTTTGACTAAGTTAAATAGTGTTTTCAGATATCTTTGATTCGATTAAGCATTGATTAAATTTTATTTATTAAAATTTTGAAGGTTGCTAAAATAAAGAAGGAACACAAACAATTTAAACTGTAGCTAAAAAATACAGGGAAACAATACAATACAAGGAAAGTCATTTATGAATTACATCCAAAAAAAAAAGTATGCAGTTAAAAGGTGAGAATTGTAATGGAGGTAAGAACTGCAAGATACAAATAACTGGGCCTGCTGAAGCTAACATGTGTGCAGAAAAATTTCCGATGTTTGTTTTTGGGAAATCAAACAAACCCCGTTCGTGTTAAAGGAATTAAAACCACACTATGCAGTTACCGTGCGCAAAAAAAAAAGAGGCCGATGAAACGACCTAGTTTAACATTTCAAGATTACTCGAAAAATTGGCGAGATTAACTCTTACAGACGCAATAACAAACTAGAGTGGTTTACAATCTTTGGTGTCACGATAAACAGCGAGTGAAAAGTTGCACTGGTAGAGAACATTTATTTACAAATTGAGCTGTGGTCACTAGAACGATTTAAATTTGTGGATAACTTGAAATACAATAAAAATTCAATATCTATAAATACTCGAAATACAACAAAGATTTCAGCGAAATACAATAAAGATTCTATATCTTATCTATTAATGAATATAACATGGAGTGTTCCACAAGAATCCATACTTGGACCTCTTATTTTATTAATATACATAAATAATCTTCATAAATCATCAAATTTAACAACAATAAATTTTGCAGATGACACGAATTTGTTTTTGTCTCATAAAGATATTAATATGCTTTTTACTAATATGACAAATGAATTAAAAAAAGTTTCTGTTTGGTTTAAACAAAATAGATTGTCTCTAAATATAGAAAAAACTAAACAGACACTTTTTTATCCACCTTTAAAAAACCAGAAACTGCCCCACATCATGCCAGACCTTTTATTTGATAATATAATAATAAAAAGAGAAAAACTTACTAAATTTCTCGGTGTACATATTGATGAAAATCTATCTTGGGGAAATCATATTGATAATACCTCCAATAACTTGCTAAATGCATCGGAATTATCTATAAAGCAACAAATATATTAAGTAAACACCAGTTAACACAATTATATTATTCAGTTATACATTGTCATATAAACTACGCGAATATTATATGGGGAAGCACTCACAGAACAAAGCTAAAATCTCTTACCTACATCAGAAACACGCAACTTGCGCAATAAATCGGTTTTTCATATTTTCAAACTTTTCAAAGAAATGAATATTTTAAATGTATATCAACTAAATATCTTAAATATTTTATGCTTCATAATTTGATATTTTTTGTTTAAATGTAGAGAAAATTTGTCGCCAAATGTATTACTATTGTATGAAACCTAAAAACAAATATAATCTTTGAATTAATAACAATTTTATTGCCTCTTTTTGTCGTAAAAGCAGAGAGTTTTTTGTTTTTTACCGAGGTCCTTATCTCTGGAACAAAATAGTCTTACCAAATTTTGATTTTTCCACCCAACTGACTTTTCCTTCATTCAAACAGAAACTTATTAAAACTATGTTTTTTAATTGAAAATATTTTAATAGCTTTTTTTGTTATTGTTGTTGTTTTATTTTGTGTATTATTTGTTTTAACATTTTATCTTGGCTTTTTAACATTTTATTTTAATTTTAAAATATTTTTGCATAAAGATGTATTATTATTATTTCACTACAATCATCGTATTTTTATTACAAATTAACTATATATTGTAATGGGCTCCATGACAAGATCCTCATGATCTTTTAGAAGTCCTGTCGTTACTAATGTAAAAATTGTAAAATATATTTAGTTATTCTAATATTAAACGGCAAAATATTAAAAAATAATAATAATAAAACATAAAAAATTTATGGTTCACTTGAAATAAAACATGAAAAAACTAGTTTTCATGTTATTTTTGGTTCTAGCAAGCAAAAAAAAAGTCTTCACAGAGGATTTACACTTTGGATCAACTGTCTGAAGCAGTTAAAATTGTAAAGAGAACCGAAAAAAATAAGAGAAACAGCTGCAAGGTTTGCAATTTCTTACTCAACTTTGCGAATTTTTTTGGTATCATCAAGAGTAATAAACCTTGTCGTGAGAATGTTTTGACCAATGACGAAATACAGAAAATTAAAAACACAATAATTACCTTGCAAAAATTGGATTTCATGTCACTGAGACAAGTTTGGCTATGATTTTTTCTTATTATGTTGCTATGGTTATGATTGTTTCTAATTATGTTGCTAAAATCAGACATCAAACACACATTCATAAAACATTTCTCTCGAAAAATTGAATTTCAAGGTATTTAGCATGGCATCAAATCTTTGGCAAGCGAATAACAACATTTTTGGGAAAAGCTGGTTCAAAAATCACTGATGTTCATATTAAAAATTAGTTTAAAGAAATTGAGGAGTGTTGAAAACAGGAAAGCAGTCTTGTCAAATGGTTTAAAAAAACAATGTTAAAACACCCGTCATAACTTTTGTTGATGGTCATAAAAGCTATGTAAATATCGAGGCCACTGAATATTGCAAGTTCTCTCCTACCGAACGCAACCAGAATCCTTCAGCCACTGGATAGCACTTTTCTTGGACCATTAAAACAAATTTCGTACAAAGTTTTGGGGAGTTTTAAGGACCCACACACAAGAGTTGGAAAGCAAAATTTTGAACAACTTCTGAAATCGGTTGTTGATAATTCATAAATTTGTATAAAAAATGGCTTTAAAAAATGTGGTTTGCACCCTTGGAATTCTTCCAGCCTGTTGCCAGAAAGAAAAACTGGTTTTAGAAGCTACAGGTTATAGTGCCCAATGTTCCTAGGACTCCATTTTGCAATAAATTGCGGTTGCTAGAGTCAGAATAAACCTCACAGCAATTTGAAAGTTTTGAAAAGAACAGAGAGAAGATTTTTGGTATGGACCTATAACGGATACAGCGCTTTTTAATCTATGGAAGTTTGTAAAAGACAAAAGTGTGGGACTACTGTATACTCAGCCATTGGAGTTCAAAAGAGTTCATATCAGGAAAGAACGTGATGATAAACCGAAACAGTGTGACAAAATGAGGCCTGACATGAGAATTCTGATGACGACAAAGAGGTTTTAACAATTGAAATCATATCCAAAAAAAACAAAAACTTAATTTTAAGTTGCTGCTATCGCCCACCTTTGAGTCAATTTGAAAATTTTAATATATTTATTAATGATAATTTTAGAAAAAGCAGTCAAGAAAGAAAATTATACTATTTAATAGGTCACATTAATTTGGATAGCTTTTAATACCTCACCAGCTGTGAAATTAATAAATTTTATAATGATGTATTTGAACACGGGGCAGTTCTTTTATATAATAAGCCAACAAGGCTAACTTCAACTTCAATATCATAATAAATGATATTTTTAATAAATCTTTAAAAAAAGGTATAATTTTAAGCAACATCTCAGATCACTTTTCTTATTTTATCTCGATTAACATTGCTGCAGAAAAAATATCCCAACAGAAAACAATTATTTTACAAGTCTTTTTTACCGCAGCAAAATTAAAATCTTTTAAATAGCAGTTATCTTTACTTCATTGGAATCAAATTAAAGTATCTACAGACGCTAATCAAATATTTGACGCCTTCTTTAAAACTTTTTATGAAATATATGACATAAACTTTCCAAAATGTACACTAAATAAAAAAACCAAGAGTTTAATGTCACCATGGATTACAAAAGATCTTAAAAGATCCTGTAAAATTAAGCAAAAATTATATATCAAGTACTTAAAAACCAAAACAAACGAAAGTAAGATTCTTTATAAAAATTGTGCAAAAAAATTTGAAAAACAAAGGAAAAATTTAAAATAATTGTGCAACTCAAATTTACTTGAGATGAACAAACATAATTGTAAACGCACACAGAAAATTCTTAAAGAACTTACTGGCATGCAAAAAATAAAACTGTGCTCACTGACGAAAACTATAAAAATTAATGATGAATTTTCCTCTGATCCAACTGTAATAAGTAATAAATTAAATAAATTTTTCTGATGGCCCTAATCAAGCTAATAGAATTCCTCTTGTGATTAATAAAATGATTTTTGATTACTTAGATCTTAACATCTTATGAATTATCTTACGGAGATTTTGAGCAATCTTTTAAGATTTTTAAGTGTAACAAATCAGGTGGCCATGATAATATAAACAGTAATGTTGTCAACGAGTCTTATGAACTCCTAAAAGATGTACTATTTAAAGTGTTACATTGTTCAATAAAACAGGGCGTTTTTCCTGATTTTCTAATAATAGCTAAAGTGACTCCGATTTTTAAAGCTGGTGATGCAATCAATGTTACTTATTATCACCCAATTTCTGTTTTGTCTGTTTTTTCTAAAGTGTTAGAGAGAATTTTATATAAACTAGTTTATAAGCACCTTTTTTCAAATAATATACTATATGTTAATAAACACGGATTCAAAAAAAAACTAAACAGAACATGCAATAATCCAAATTATTCGCAATATTTCAGAATCTTTTTAAAATTCTCAATTCACGTTGGAAGTTTTCATAGATTTATTAAAAGCTTTTGATACAATTGATCATAAAAAAAAACTTGAATATTATGGAAGGAAAAAAGGAAACGTTTTGCTGTTGCTTAAAAGTTATTTAAGCAACCGGAAACAGTTTGTTTATAGTAATTTAAGTGACCCATCCAATCAATTAAATATAACCTGTGGTGTTCTCATTTACAAGGGCCCCTTCTCTTTCTCATTTACATCAATGATTTACATAAAGCTTCGAACTTGATAACTGTCATGTTTGCAGATAACACTAACTTCTTGTTTTCTGATAGCAATATTACAACATTTTTTCAAAATATGAATATCGAATTAACAAAAATTTCTGAATGGTTTAAAATAAACAAGCTTTTCACTTAATGTTGAAAAAACTAGTTGGATACTTTTTCATCCAGCTTCTAAAAAACAATTTCTGCCTTGCAATTTATCTTTACTTTTTATTTACGAAATTTTGATAAAAAGAGTAATTAATACAAACTTTTCGGGTATCTATATCAATGAAAAACCTAAATTGCAAATATCACATAGAATTCTTGTGTAATAAAGTTGCTAAAAATATAGGAATATTGTATAAAGCTAGAAGTGCTTTAAATAAACGTAATTTAACAATGATATTACTTCTTTATCTTTTGTCATTTAAACTATGCAAATATTTCTTGGTGTAGTGCTAATAAATCCAAACTTAGGCCTCATTGTCGTCAACAAAAGGATGTCGCTCGTCTAATTAATTTTAAAGATAGATTTACTCATACCAAGCCTCTCTTATTTGAAATGAAAATTCTTGATATATATAAGCTAAATGTTTTTAATATTCTTTGTTTTATGTACAAATGTAAAACTTACTCCAACCCAGTTTCTTTCCATAATTTATTTACCATAAACGATAAAAAATGGTTGACGATATTTCATTCGTCAACCATTTTTTCAAACTAATTTTTGAAAATCAAGCATTTCATTACGTAGCTTCTCTTTGAAATAAAATAGTTTTAAAATATTTTGAATTTTTTTTGGAATGGAGTTCCAAATGTTCCAATGAACCTCTCATTCAAAAAAAAGCTTAAGGAAATCATTTTGTTAATTGATCGTATATTTTTGTATTTTTAAACATTGAATAATTTACTTTTTTATTTTTTATGCAGTAATGTAACTGAATATATATACGAATGCACTTAGATTTTTCTTGTCCTTTATACACTTGACCATGTATGTTTGCATTAGATTTTTATGAGATTTTTAAATTTACGAGCGGTTCTCGATGGTCTTCTGCGAGTGTCCGCTTTCTTTTTATTTATTAAATCAAATACTTGTATATTTTTTGTCTACTTTTGTTTTCTAGTTGTAAAAGAATTTTTTAATCTTATTTAGTTTATTTGTAAAAAGACTTTTATATTTTGCATAAATTTTAGGTTTCAAGTTCTTCATCAGCGGTTCTCTGTGACAAGACTTACAGAGTATACGCATTCTTAATTTATTTTATATTTATTTTTATTTAATAATTTTTCTCTTGTATATTTGTATTTGTATCTTAAGCATTGTAATTAATAACACAAAAAATTTTGTGTTATTAATTACGTTATTGAAACCAGGAAGCCTTGATCCCATGATGAACTGATTTGTGCGGCCAAGGGAACAGCCAAATGAAAATTCACAAAAAAGTATATCAGAACATGTTCCGACTTTTGCAACAAGCAATACGTGGTTGGAATGGTTTCAGAATAAGGGTCAAAAGCAAAAACTGAAGAAAGAAGAAAACCGGAATTAAAAAGTTTAACGGGAGGCATTAAAACTACAAAAAGAATAAGGCAGAAAAAATGAAAAACAAAATCTGCAAAGAAGATAAAATATGCTAAAAACTAAATTTTCACTGTTTTAAAGTTTAAAACTGAAATAAAGAATAAAATATTGTCTGAACTTTTTGATCCATAATTGTTTCTATTCTGATCCATAATTGTAGTTGCTATTATTCGAGATCCATAGTTTTTTTTTACATTTTGTAAAACATTTTTTTTTGGCTGTTTCACTCACTATAAATTAAGATTTAATAACATAGTTCTATGTTTGATAGTTAAAATTTAAAACACTTAGCCATTAATGTCCATTCTATCAGATTCCTACGTCATTCTGGTGATTTTTTTATAAAAAGACTGTTTTTAAAGCATTTGTAAATACAAATGCTTTAAAAACAAGTTACGTTTTGCATTTAAAAAAGATAAATTAAAAAAAAATTTATCGTTTTTAAATGCTAAACATAACTTTTTTGATGGATGACATAAGTTATTGAAATTTCAACCTTTTATGTGAATAAAAATAAAAAAATTACTTTATGTACCTTCAGCTATGTTATTAAATAATATTTAATAACATAGCTGAAGGTACATAAAGTAATTTTTTTATTTTTAGGGTGGATCGATTTTCTTAGCAAAAAAAAAAAGGTTTAAAAATCAATATTCCTGAGACACGAATCGATGTCTATTAATTATAAGACGAAAGTAAAAAAATATTTTTTGATTTTGATAAGATCTTGAGGTTCCTCTTTGGATTCTAAATTCTTGACGGATCCTAATATTTATAAATTTTTTTAAACTATATCAACCTTGGACTCAAAAAAAGCAGAAAAAAATCTTTGTTTTATCAATAATAATTTTATTAAAAAAAAAATTTTAGTAAAAAAATATTTGCAAAAATATACCTTAAAACCCCTGTTTTGATGAAGACGGGGTTTTTTAATGAAAAAAACAACATTATCTTTTTCTCTTTGGTTTTGAATTTAAACAAATATTATATTCAAAATAAACGTATTATTCTGCTTCTTTTGAGTACCAGGTTGATATAGTTTAGATGAAAAAAAATTTCAATGATACTAGGATCCGTCATAAATTTAGAATCCAAAGAGGAGCCTCTAAAATTCATTTAAATTAAAAAAAAAAAAGTAAGGTTCTTACAGGTTTAATACAGCGCGTTGTATTTTTGCGTTACTATTAATTCTCTGTATTGAGAAACGATTTATAAATCAAAATTGATGCATGAATCAAAACATTAGTTTTTATTAAACAATCAATCAACAAAGCTTTCAAGAAAAATAAATAAGGCGCTTTAAAATGAATTTTTTTGAGCTTTTCTTGCCGCCCATGTATTGATGACGTTGTCGTCGCTCACTTATAAAGCCAAATCTTTATTAATCAAAATGACCAAATATCAGTAACGTGATTCTGGCCCATGGTCGAAAAGAAAAAGCGTTTTACAATTTATAGTTTACTTAACAATTTACAAACAGTTCACAAACAGTTCACAGTTTACAAACAATTCACAGTTCACAAACAGTTCACAGTTCACAAACAGTTCACAATTTCACAAACAGTTCACAATTTCACAAACAGTTCACAAACAGTTCACAAACATCCTCAGCAACTGACTTAGAAATAGTGTTGAAAATTCGAAGCATGATTCAAATGTATAGAAAAAGACATTCGATCTTCTTCTAAAAGATAAGATCACGTAGGTGCATTGGATTTCCTTGCTTAATAATTGATTTGCGTGCATTGTTAAAACGTCAAACTTCTTCTTTTTGTTCGCATCTCTCACATAAAACCGTGCAAGTTCTCATGCTTTATTTTAAACGGAAAAATCATTATTATACTACCAGATGAATGAAAACATATTGCCAAACACCTTGTTTGTCTGAAATCTTGAATCAATCTGCTGGATTTGATCATCTAAACCAATATTAAAAACGTTCACTATAAGTTCTTTTGCTTGGCTGTTGTAGAAATGGACTGATGTCTCATAATGAATGAATGATGAATGATGCCTCATCATGAAATGAATGATGCCTCATCATGAAAGTGCTTTAGTTTGCGCTTTCTTTTAGTAGCGAGTTCAGTTTTTAATTACAGCAGTACAGCTACAACTACAGTCTTTTAGCGAACTTGCAACCAAGAGCCCCTAATCCGTTTAAGATTTTGCAGCAGCTGTCCAATCAAACGTAGCTCGTCATCAAGATTTGCGCTAAAAAAAAACTTACCAAGATTAGACATTTTTAAAGAATACTTAGATCTCAACAGCTGATTTAACTGCGAGCACACCAGCCTTTCAGACTGTGAAAGCTACAGGGAACGCCAGAGCTTCCGAATAATTGTGCCTTATTAAAACTTGAGCTCCCTTGTAAGCACTTGATATATTGGATCTATTATCGTGTCCTTGACCGCGACATTTTTGAATATTTATATCTAGCCTTAAAATCACATTAGCTATAAACTTAGCTATATCAACTCCTTTCTTCATCTCGAAACTTTCAACATACAAGTTCTTTGATTTGCCATCGACTAGTTTCTTTTTCATATAGGAGAAAGCAAATAACAAAAATTATCTGCTCGGTATGAGATGTATCTTGAAAATAAAACTTCGAAAAATATTGGCATACTGTACAAAGCTAAGCAAATCTTAAACCAAAACTGCTTAAAAATCTTATATTTCTCCCCCATACATTGTTATATAAACTATGCAAATATTGCATGGTGCAGCTCTAATGTAAGTAAAGTTAAAAAAATTGCTTAGTAGACAAAAACACGCTGTCAGGATTATTTCGAATGCGAATGCGAATATCGAATTCAGGATTATTTCAAATGCGAATATCGAAAGGTCGATTCGCACATTCTAAAGAACTATTCAAACATCATCACATACTCAATGTTCTTCAGTTAAACCTTTGTCAAATTCTTATTTTTATGTACAAACTACATAATAAATTAACTCCTATAATTTTTAATACATTTTTCAATAAAATTAATCACGTGTACCCTACAAGATTTTCAAATTACAATTACGAGCAACCTAAAATACACTATTTGGCTACTAAATTTTCTATTGCCATCAGAGGTCCTAAGTTATGGAACACTTTATTAAATAACCAGCTGAAAAATTGTTCTTCACTTTCTCTATTTAAACAAAAACTTAAACAAAAACTTCTTAACGATGTTAATGAATTAAATTCTTTTTAAGATTCTTTTATCTTCTTTTTTAACAACTATCTTATTAACTAGTCTAACCAATTTAAATTTTCTTTAGTTATCCTATTAGCTTATCTTCAGTTTTTAAGTGTGATTGCTTTTTTTTTTAGTTTTTTTTTTTTTTTGTTTTTTTGTTTTTACAATTTTCTTTTGATTATAGATTAGTAACTGATCTTAACATATTTCTATATATTTGTATATAATTTTTAAATGGTACAAAGTAATTTTATGTTTTATGTTTACATTTTAATGGTTAAAAACGCTTGCTGATGAAAGCACGTTGGGGTGTAGTGATAAGGCAAATATTGTCTTCTTTTAGCCCCGGTCATGTAGATTTTATTTATATAACACGGCATTGTATACTTTTTTTTTTAAATGACAAATAAAAAAAATAATAAATCTGGGGTACAATTGACTATGATGGGGATGTAGACACCATTCTGAATTTTTTTAACACTTCTGATGACACCAGATTCTTTGATTCTCCGTCGTCTCAAAATGAGTTCATTTTGAGACGACGGAGAGAAGTAACAGTCACTCACTTAACGTGTGTTTTTTCCAAAAAACTATTGCATACAAAGTTGATTATATAATAATTATAATTAAGTTGTTATAATAATTATATAAATAATTAAAATTGATATTGAGAAAACTTTATAATGAGTTTACTAGAAAAGCTAAATTCCTACATACCAGGAAAATAGTCACATCCAAAAATCCACAACGAATTGTCTGCCATTTAGCTTTCTCAGAATTTATTCACTTCTAGAGCTCTAAATATATACCAGTGGAACTGGTATATATTTAGACGAATGTATATTTCTTTCCAATCTATACAGAACTTTAGTGCAATGGGGTTGATACTACTTCACACAATTTATGAGTTTCCTCCGTTGATCCTTAGCTCCTTTGTTCCGACGAAGAAGAGAAAATTAGCCGCTTTTGAACACTGCTTTTGTGCTGGGGGTTTCCTTAAAATAGTTAAAACCTTAATCTTTTTTATTCAAAACAACTGATCACAAAGAGGGATCAGCATTAACTATTACCAAATCAGTTTGAACATCACGTTCTTAACAGTAAGAGAAAGTTTCTCCTTCTGACTCTGATGATTCACGCCCAGCGCCTCTTCAACCTTGGCGCCCGGGTCAATTTGCCCTTTTTTCCTCTTCCTCTCAAAACAACTGATCACAAAGAGGTCCTGATAATTAATAGTTAATAGTTGTCTAAAATTAGATCTAAAAGTATGATATATAATCGATATTATTGTGTATGTATGTATGGATAATTAAAATACATTATATAACATAATTATCATAACCTGACATGGCATAGTACGTAACATAAGTTATAACATAGAACATAGCATAGTACATAACACACGCAAAAACTCAGACAATATAGATATGGACAGCTTTAGTAAATACAGTCATTCAGATCAACTAGCTCCTTCAAAATAGAGTAAAGCTGGCCCTAAATTGTACGTTTTGCAGGCAGACTTTAAAACAGCTGCTACTCCATTGTCTAAGGCTGGCAATAATAACACAAGACAAGAATTTGACAAATACTTGGCACTGCTCATAATAGCGTGTGATGCATCGAAGTCCTCGAAAAACAATGAACGTGAACATAAGCTTCCAGCATATTTGGCAGTGATAGCTAGAAAGTTGTTAGCTACTCCTGCTACAAGTACTGCCAGTGAAGGAGTGTTTTTAGTAGATGCAGTGACGATTAGTCACTGCATCTACTGATGCAGTGTCTAAATCTGTACCCATCAATTCTGTTAGTTAATAAATCTAAATCTGTACCCATCAATTCTGTACCCATGTTCTGTTAAAAGAAGTGACGATTAGTTATCGTAGGGCTCGCCAGAAAAACTAGAAATGCTGATATTTCTCAAATATAACATGTAGCTCTATCTGTGCTCAGATAGTTACTGCTTTTATGTTTAACTGCAACGTTATGTTTTTTGAACTTTTAAAGATGCAGTAGTTAAAGCATTGCAAACTATTTTAAACAATTTTCTTTTACTTATGTACTTCAACATTATAATAATAACTACGGTACTTCTCTACCATTAAAATTAAAAATTTAGTTAACAGATCGCATCAAATAGAAAAATTATTTTGTGCATAGTCATTAAAAATAATTAAAAGTGAAGTTAAAAAAATTATCGTAATTGTTAGGCATGTGCAAAAGTTATGAGATAAAGGAAAATAGAGGGGCCGGATTTGTTTCCTTAATTTCTCCAAAACTAATAAAGTTTTTAAACTGAAATTTTCAGGGTACATTTATAAAAGACCAAATAAAAATCTGAACCTAAAACTTAAGTTGGATATTAGTTCTACTCTTATCTATAATGCATCTAGGACGATTCTAATATTAATAATGCTATTACTAACATTATTTTTACTATATAATTTATTTTAATGGTTGTTAGGAAAATTAATTTCTTGTCGTTGTTGTTATAAAATAAACGTGCTTAGTGAAACGAAACAACTTTACAAATATATTTTGTAAAGTTGTTCCGTTTTACTAGGTATTTTTATTTTATAACAATAAAAAAGTATTTACAAACAAACCAAACCAAAATTCTAAAGAAGAAACAAATAAAATTTGGTCTAAGATCAAAACAAAGAGTAAAACATAAATAAATGTAGAAGTTGAAAATAAAAAGAAAGAACTAAAACAAATTGAAAAGTTTTAGATTAAAATATATTCTATATATTAATTAAATATATTAGATAAAGTATATAGTATATGATAAAGTATATAAAGTATATATTAAAATTGGTATTTTATCTTACTAGACAATATTACTTGTTGACGAATCTAAAATCGCTTTTAATGATGTGACTGATGCAACCCCATCAACTACAACAAGTGATGAGAGTGGAAAAGGGTTACGAGAAAACTTCAATTTGTTAAAAGTTCTACAAACACATGCACCAAAACAAGATAAGTTAATGAATTAAATGATATTGCATATCATACTGAAGGAAGATATTAAAACTTGTTGTTGCAAGAGGATTACGATATATTAGGGCAAAAGCAGAAACTTTAGATAGAAAAAAATAGAGATCTTGTACTACGACAAAAAGCCACTGAAGGTCAAACAGTAACCAGACTAAAAAAAAAAAAGCAATAGAAGATTTAGATCCGGATATAAGAAAAAAGTTGTGTGGTATTAAAAATGCATTATCAAAAGATTGACCGCTATTGTTACAATCCCCTAAACTTAAACAACTTTTTGTTTAATTTTTGCAATATTTGGTTTTGCCCTAAAACCTTGGAATATATCCAAATTTTAAAACAGGGGATCATATTGAATTTTTAAAAATAAGATTTTTTATAAAGTATTTTAAATCATCACTGCAAGTTTTATTTTCTAAAGTGAAATAGACACCTAAGTGCAAATGAAATAAATGATTATTTGGTGCTGTTTCTTATTTTATTAGAAATATAAAAATATTAAATAAGTATATCAGTTGGTTTTTAAAGATTCCGAAGTCTTTAAAAGCAAAAAAAAAAAGGTCTAAAGGTAACAAATTCACAAAAGACAAAAAACTTCTTAACAAAACCATGCAGTTCAAAAAATCCTTTTCAAGCTCACATGCCCTCTCCAAGCAATCAGAGAGTGTTAGCTTATTATCATGACAAGAATAAATTGTAGTATCATCAGCAAACAATGCCACCTTAGATGTGAGAATATCTGGAAGATCGTTAATGTAAATAAAAAAGAGTATAGGGCCAAGGGTTGAACCTTGAGGAACCCCTGAGGTTACAGAATAAGAAGAAGAGTGCTGTCTATCAAGAACAACTTTTAAACTACGATTGGAAAGGAAGGATTCAATAATCTTAGAGATGTTTCCAGATACACCGTTAGAAGAAAGCTTATGGAGAAGACCAGCATGCCAAACTTTATCAAAGGCTTTAGAAATGTCAAGAGTGATGGCCTAAACCTTTCCACCTTTATCTGATGCGCGATAAAACCTATCGGTTATTACTGTTAGCAAACCAATCGTAGAATGTAAAAAGGGTAAACAAACAAACTAGGATACATGAACTGGTAAACTGGCAAAAATCATTAGGTTCTATGGAGGCTGCTGGTGCAATTTTGATGTTTTCTTGATCAGTAAAAAATTACGGTTTGCGTTACACTTTATTTATTGGTGATTGTGGCAAGTCATCTTTTAATAAAATCTTCAACTATATCACAAAGAAATAACAATTGCAAATTTAGAATGTGTTGGTCACGTTCAGAAGCAAAAAGGTACACGATGTCAAAACAAATACAAATCTACATTGAATATACCATTGTCAATCAGAGCTGTTCAACTCCCAATGTTTCATGATCTTTCAAGCAACGAGTTGCTTTCCAAATGTTTACACGGACCAAAACAACAAGGAAGTTTTTAGTACTATAATATGAAAAAAATACGCCAAAGATGTTTTTGGTGGGAAAAAAGTTTTGTAGATTGAAATTTCATGTGCAGTATTACAATTTAATAAAGACTACGGGTATTTGCAAAATTTTTGAATTTTTAAAACTTCCTGCCGGACTGTTACCAATGAAGGATTTATTAAAAACAACAACGAACGAATCAGTAATATGAAAAGAAGATCATCAAAAAAAAAAGAACTTCAATAAAGGAAAATCCTTAAAAAGTATAAAAAAATGTTATTTAGAAATTGAATCAGAAAAACAACAAGCCTACTTTATTGGTGGTTGGTAGTTGACTGGAAAAGTTTATTATTTTTGAAACGTGTTTTTTGCCATTTGAAAATTTTCAATATTATTGCGAAAAATATCTCAAGATCTAAAGGAGAAATTGCAATGAAAATTTCAAGACATTTATTATATTCATATGTTGGAGTAGTACTAGAATTAGATTCTAATGTAAATCAGTTTATTAAATATTGCTTTATATGTCTAACTCCTGACACCCGCAACTGGTTCAATATGGTAAATTTGTCTTTACCTCTTAAATATATGCGATTAGTAGATGATCCTAGTACAACTCCTACACTTATATGGGACCTATGCTATTGTAAAGTTTTGGAACAAATATATAACACTATATTGAAATATTGCGTTTTGTGTATTTTTCTTTTTCTGTGATTTTAGATTTGGGTAAGCGAGGCAATAAAATTTTTTTTTGTTACAAATTATTTCAAAATTTGTATATTTTAGTTTTTTATATATATGAAACTTCTAACTTGCAGTATTCTAGTACATTGATTAAAATTTTAATAATAGCTTTAGTACCACCTTAAAAAATTCTTTAAAAATATTTCGCGCTTTATTAATCAGTAATTATTTAATCAAGATTAGGTCAAATATTTCACTCGTATTTTATTTGCCTATTAAAAAAAAACTGTACTTGACTACAATAAGAATAAAAAAAATTTTGTTTAAATAAACTTTATAAATAAATAAATAAATGTAGGACAAATTTTTTCGTTTTGATTAAATCGTTTTTTTAAATCATTTCATATGTTGGTGATTATCGCGTTATATGTTTTATATGTTGGTGAAACACTGCGTTCTAAGTATAATGTTAATTTGCAATAGATGCATTCTCATTCTGTTTTTTGATGACAAATTCGTCATATAAAATGGTTTAGTTTCCCTGAAAAATATCCGAATCAACTTGATTAAAATCAGTTTGAATTTTTTAGATTTTTGTGAATATTAAAACTCTAAAAAGATTTAAGGTTAAAGGTTTATTAAAAAGGTCCAAAAAAAATTATTTTTTTTACTTCGTATCATGTTTTTCAAATTATACGGTATATCCTCCACCACTTTCTTTCTTACCATTCTCCATATAATAATGTTGTCACGTTTGTCCATGTTTGAGCACGGTGGCCCTTGCAAGTGTTAAGGTGGTATCCTAGCATTTTTTATTTTCTTATATCTTACTCATAAGAAATATCTTTGACGAACAACTAGCATAATAGATAAAAATCTGAAACATATTGCAAAAAAAATTTTAATTTGAAAAAAAAAAAATTTCTAATAAAGTAAAAAAGTCAAACGTACCAAGAACATTAATATCTAAAGATTACATCAACATCAATGAATGAAATTTTGCACAATACTCGTATACTTCTGTAGCTTGTGTCTGAACCAAAAAATTAAAAAAAAATTTAAATATATAAAATTGCAGACTTAGTAGTATAAAAAACTATTTTAAAATACTCAGTTGTTAGAGTAATTGTTGGTCAAGTTAAATTTTTATTTATTTTTTTTTTTAAGGTTCAGGCACTAAAACTTTAATAATAAAAATATCCTAAAAGTTTGAATATCACAATTTAAACTTGTACTCTTAATCAACTATACCAATCTTGAATAACACTGTATCTCTTCAGGAAATAAATTATCCCTTCAAAAACCATCTATAAGTGATGACATTGTTCATTCCAGTGATTATGTTGCTGCTGCAGTAAAATCAAAACAACTGTGTTGGTTCTGTGGAAACAAATGACATCCACGTATCAAAATAAACGTTCTGCTCGTGAAGTCTACTGTCATAAATATAAATTGGGTTATTTTGAAAAACTTTGTTGATCTTCTAATTTCTCAGCAGCCATCCCTAAATTTGAGGCTATTTTCATCTGTTCCAAGTATGTCACAAAATTACTATTAATTACAAATATAGAGCAGAAGCCTTCATTGATAGTGGAAGTACAAATAAAGATTTTATTGATAATAAACTAGTAAATTTGTTCAATTTAGAAGATATTTATAAATCGAATGTGATTTAATTGGCGTCAGCTTCTTTGTCAGCAAAATCAAATGGATTAAACTATGTTTTAATAACAAAAACAAAATCTATAATAAAATCAAACTGCATGTGCTAGATAACATATATATTGGCATTATTTTTGGTACAGATTTTCAAGAGTTGCATGAAAGTATTACCATTAAATGTAGTGGAAAACGACCACTTATAACTTTTGCAGCTCTTACAGCAATGAAAACTCTAGAATTGTTTGCTCAGCAAAGATTGTCAAACTATTGCCACTCTCGACACTATTCTCAAAGAGATAGAATTCTATCTCTTTGAGAATTTAACAAATATTCGAATATTTGTTAAATTTGAAACCTATCGTTTGGTTTAAGCAGGAATAATAAGCCAAGTAATTTATCTTGGCGTGCATAATTTTAATAGTAAATGAGAAGACTAAACTTTGTAAGTTAGCTGAATATTCTCAAAATAATAATAAGTATACCCAGTTAGATGCATATCGTTTACCTTAGATTGAAGTAATCGTGAGCATTATTTCTAAATACAAAATTTGTATTACTCTAGACTTTCGTTCTGCTTACTATAAATTACCGCGAGCTCTAGCCTATCAAGCAACATTGGTACGGAAGGAGGTTTGAACTTCTAGTTAAACGCACTTCCGCGGTGCTTTACGATAAGACAATAAGGACTTCTGGGGGCACCTAATTAACTACAAAATATATATACATATATAAAAGAGATTTGCCATAGTTGGAACACTTATAGAATAAATATTTATTACCCAAAGATGGCTTAACCATGAAAACATTTATGATTTGATTAATACAAACGGACATCCCTACTATACTTTTAACCACAATTTGACTTAATTGATTGCACTGTTATTGGAAATAAATTTGTTTTTGCAAAGTTACCATTTTGTTCCAATCAAGGCAACTGGTTCCCGAAATTGGAAGACTTTGATTCCTTCATCAGAAAAGGTTATTTTTTTAAAAGAAAAAATCCAGTAAAATCAACAAAAATTTGTAAAAAATGATTTTCATATTTACAGTGAAAATTTAAACTGTTAATTCAAAACTTATTATAGGATTAGTTTTATTTTAAAGTCTACAAACAAAAAATTGTATAAATATTTAACTGTTATGATATTCTCTAAATTTATTCATTAAAAACTACTAAAAACCATTAAAAACCACTAAAAACCACTAAAAACTAAACAAAGTATTATTTTTAAGGTTTATGGTTGTTATTAAGTACTTTTTTAATTGCACTCGAACTACTTTTACAACCCTTAGATTTTATTATCAATTAGGTAAGGAAAACTTCAACGTTCCAATCAAGAAAACTTTGGATTATTTTGTTATATCACTACAACAACATGCTTGCAGCAACATATAAGATAAGTTTATATTGTTATTTTGCATTTTAAATCCCATCAAATTAAACACAAAAAACAGTATAACCTGTAGCATCATAGTTTACCCAGCGCAATCAATATAGTGTGAACACAAAATTAGATCGCTGAAAAAAAATGACGCAAAAAAACTTTAAATTAATGGTGCAAACGCATTTTTTGATACATACATACATACATACATACATACATACATACATACATACATACATACATACATACATACATACATACATACATACATACATACATACATACATACATACATACATACATACATACATACATACATACATACATACATACATACATACATACATACATACATACATACATACATACATACATACATACATACATACATACATACATACATACATACATACATACATACATACATACATACATACATACATACATACATACATACATACATACATACATACATACATACATACATACATACATACATACATACATACATACATACATACATACATACATACATACATACATACATACATACATACATACATACATACATACATACATACATACATACATACATACATACATACATACATACATACATACATACATACATACATACATACATACATACATACATACATACATACATACATACATACATACATACATACATACATACATACATACATACATACATACATACATACATACATACATACATACATACATACATACATACATACATACATACATACATACATACATACATACATACATACATACATACATACATACATACATACATACATACATACATACATACATACATACATACATACATACATACATAGAAATAGGGCTTTCAAATAATTTACTATATATAAATCAGTTCGGCTTTATAAAAATAGTTCAACTGAACAAGCCATTATTCGATTTACACGTGAAGTCTCGCTAAATCACAATATACACTTGGTGTTTTTGTCGATTTATCGAAGGCTTTTGATACAGTCAATCATGATATCTTACTTAAAAAACTTGAGTTCCACGGAATAACTGGTAAATGATCAAATGGTATAAAAGCTACTTGTCAAATAGAAAGCAATTTGTCTACAACGGAGAAGAATTGCTTCCTATTAATCTTCAAAATAAAACATTAATTGAAATAAAATGTGGTGTTCCACAGAGTTCTATCCTTGGCCCACTTTTCTTTTTAGTATACGTCAACGATCTAAATAAGGCCTCGAATCTTATATGCATCATGTTTGCCGACAATACCAATTTATTTTTATCAAACAAAAACATTAACAAATTTTTTTTAGATATGAATAAAGAACTTAATCAAGTTTCTAATTGGTTTCAATGCAATAAATTAATCTTAAATATTGACAAAACAACGTGAATCCTTTTCCACTCCTCAACAAAAAAAACACTTTTTGCTTTATGATTTACCTAAACTTTATATTGACGAAGTAGAAAAAAAAAGATTCCGTTTTAAAATTCCTAGGTATTTATCTTGACGAAAATATGACATGGAAAGCTCATATTGATTATATAACAACAAAAGTTGCGAAAAGTTTTGGTATCCTCTATAAGGCCAGAAATTATCTAAATAAAAATAATTTAAAACAACTATATTACTCATTTATTCGTAGCTATATAAACTATACAAATATCGCCTGGGGAAGTCCAGGTAAAAGTAAATTGCAACGTCTTTACCGCCATCAGAAACATGCAATGCGAATAATATATTTTTTAAATAATTTTTCAAATACGAAACCTCTATTTAAAGATATGAATGTATTAAATGTTTATGAACTTAACTTGCACAATATTTTATGTTTTACGTTTTGTTGTATGAATAACCCCTTATTTCATGTTTTTAAAGATCTATTTACCTTTAAAGTAAAGAATAAATATAGTTTGCGAAATAATACCTATTTAAAAGAACCCTTTTGTCAAACAAAGTTTAACTAATTTTGTATAGATTATTGAGCACCTTATATCTGGAATAAAATTGTACAGCCTAATTTAGATTCGTCTATCTCTTTTTCTGTTTTTAAAAACAAGTTAAAGAATATTATTTTTTCTACGGATAATATATTGAAATTTTTTTGAGATATTATTTTAACCATTTCTTATTTCAAATGTTTTGAATTCTTATTTTGTTATAAACTAATATAATACAAGACAGGTTATATTATATTATATTTATATTGTAATTTTTATATGGTTCTGGCGACAAGATCAATATGATCTTCTTCCAGATTCCAAGTTTATATGTTTATATTACGTGGAAATCACCACATGTAAATAATGTAAACTGAAAAAAAACAATATATATATATATATATATATATATATATATATATATATATAATATATATATATATATATATATATATATATATATACAGGGATACTGTTATCACATAAATTAAGTGTTACGTCTTTTATGAACTTGTACTTTCTTTGGTTATCGTTATCTTTATATGACTTTCTGTTATTAATAAATCAAATTTGTTTTTTAGCCTATTTCTGGATTACAAAAACATATAATGGTAGGACTTCTCTGTAATGTTTGTAATTTTAAGAAAATCTTTATTATTTACACACAATTTTATGAGTTCATCAAATTTTTTGATTAAAATTATGTTGTTGAAATATCTTTTTTTGCTAGCTTTTAGCCATGCAGAAGTAGGCCTTTTTTAACTTTTATCATTAAGCTTTTACTAAATTTTTAGTTTAGTGGATTTTTTATAGGAAAAAATCTTGGAAAGATACAATGTTTAACACATCTTTGAAGAAATATCCATTGATTTTTTGATTTTGCTGCGTTTTTCTTTGCGTTTTTTAATGGGTTGATTTTATGATATAATCCAATAAATCAATCAATCAATATATTCTGAATTACTTGATTTTACAATTCAAGGATGTTTACAAATAGTATAATTACTAATGATGGGTAAACACCAAGTAATAATGATGTTAATAATAAATAATAAAAACTCTAAAAATCATAACGTTAACAATAATATTAACATTAATAATAACTATAATAATAAAAACGGTATTAATAACAATTAAAATAATGGTATTAATAAAAATAATGGTATTATTAATAAATAATGATATTAATAAATATAAAGGTAATAAGAATAATAACAATGATAATAATAACGATAGTATATTTAAATATATCTATACTTATACACGCACACATACATACATACATACATACATACATACATACATACATACATACATACATACATGCATACATACATACATACATACATACATACATACATACATACATACATACATACATACATACATACATACATACATACATACATACATACATACATGCATGCATGCATGCATGCATGCATGCATGCATACATACATACATACATACATACATACATACATACATACGTTTTTTTTTTTTAATTTAAGCATCTTCGCTTCCAAGCAACCACTAATTAGTGTTGAAAGTTACTGGAAGAGAAAAGATGAAGATTCTAGAGCAAAATAACGATTAACAGATGACTTAAAAGATTGCAAATTATATGAATCGCATACATACATCCATGTCACACTTACGTTTATATATATATACACATAAAGACACATATATCCATACACATACTCACATACAAATATATAAATACATATATATATATATATATATGTATATATATATATATATATATATATATATATATATATATATATATATATATATATATATATATATATATATATATACATATATATGTATATACATATATATGTATATACATATATATGTGTATATATATATATATATATATATATATATATACATATATATATATATATATATATATATATATATATATATATATATATATATATATATATATATATATATATATATATATATATATATATATATATATATATATATATATATATACATATATATGTATATACATATATATGTTTATAAGGGTGTTTCAAAAAAATGACTTTTTTAAAATTTCAACTAACATTACTTTTTATATAGTGCCCCACCATTGATATTACTGAAAAAAAATATTCATCACATTTGGACCACCCTATCAGTCCGCGCAATGGGCCCAAAGTTCATTTTTAAGGCGTTTTTGACCCTTTTTTCATTCAAATTGTGAGGACTCTTCCCATGGTTCAATTTTGAAAAATTAAATTTGTTTAGCCAATTTTATTCATAAGAGTTAAGTAAAAATTCAATTTTAAGTTTTATTTGTTTGCATAATGGGTCAATTAAATGACTATATTTAACAAAAGTGTTGATTTTTAGCTTTTTTTTTTTGCTCTTCAATAAGATTTTTTTCAGTGTCTTCGGTGTTTCAAGTCAGAATGTAATGTGTAAAGCAGCTACAGAATCGTCTAAATAAATGAGTTAGTTTTGTGTCTTCTTTTATGTGACTATATTAGGTTGTCTATCTCAATATATGACGTTTAGCAGCATTTGTTATCTTTTAATAATGCCAGAGCATAAAAAATAAAGTTTCTTCTTCTCCTTGTGGGATTTGTTGATCAGCTCCTAGTTAAAAATAAAATGTGTTTGTTGAAATCACTTTAATATTTTCTACAATAGGTTTAAACTTGATAATTTTTTAAAATTGCACCTAAATGGGTTTCACAGCTCTCTCACTGCAATCATTAACTACTTCCAGATTTTTGACAAACTGTTTAAACTCCAGATAATAATCATTTAGATTTCATGTCTCAACTGGGGTTTTAACCACCGTAACTCTGTCTTCCCATGGTTCAAGAGATGAAATATTAACCAACTCTAGGAGGCTTATCCTGACAAAAAAACTAGGAGGATTATCCTGACAAAAATTCAGATTCTTCAACAATTCAAAATCTACCTGCTGTGTGTGTACAACATAATTTTCAGGCCTTGGCATGGAATACAGTTTCTTGGCAATCTTGTCACGGTCATGGACCTTTTCATTAGCTAAAGCCATTACAACAGCGGTAGGATCAAATTACCAGGTGTGTCTCTTCATTGAGTCAATAACAGGTTTTGTCAGCTCAGGTTTGACATCAGAATACCTTATCATCTGCCACAGTGCTTTCATATCCTAAGAAATAACCTTTAGATAGCAAAATACTAAAAAGAATAACTTTTATTTAAACTTTACTACGTTTTAAATAATAAGAATATAAAAATTAAAGTAAAAAAAAAACCTGAGAGGGAGCAATTGCTGGAATTTCCGCTCTGAGAAACCATTCAGTGTAAAACACTCCAGTGAAGAAAGCCATATCTTTGATTTCGTTCTTTTCATGGGCTTTGAGTTCGGGAATGTTATCCATTAGAAGGAGCTTCTTAATAAAGTATATTCCTTTCATCAAAAACCAAATATGACTTACAGGTCCTGGTTTTCGGAGTCTGTACTGCACATCTCCAGATAGTACCATTACTGTGAGTTCGGCTAACTCAAGAAATTTACCATTGCATCCATTCTAAGCATAAATACTTATTCTTATAATAAGCAATTAATCAAAATTGAATGTTTACATTGCGTTTTGACTTTTTGAAACATTTAAAAAAGACATAAAAAATTAAGATTCATTCTTTACATTTTCAGTTTGATAGCTGATATTAATCATTTGTTTATTGTGCAAAGCGTCAGGAGCCATACACATTAAATAAGTTATTATCATTCTAAGCTGCGATTTTTCGGGATAATAGACTTTTATTTATTTGAAAGCTGTTTAAACTACTTTAAACAACATTAAAATTTATTTGATAATTTAAAGTACTGACCTTCTTCGTCTTTTCTATCTTTATAAGGTTTTCGGAGAACTCCAAAGCTTTCTTGAATTGATCCTGCAACCAGTTGTCAGTAATATTCTCAATCTTGATTTTGTTAAGTACAGTAGAATCATGATCTTTAGCTAGTTTAATGCATACTCTTTTCTGTTTACCAGTGTTAGAATTAGTAGTATCAAAAATACATCCGTGAAACTTGTTCGTAATTTCAAATTGGCCAAGAAGTTCCATGATTGTTGTTTTCTGCTCCTCTCCTGTACTTGAAGATAGAGGTGGAATACCAAGTATTGTCTGTATCAAGCTCTGTCTGTCCATTTATTTTAATTAATACAGCAAGTCTGTGATGTTGCGATTCTTTCCCATCTGTAAATTCTTTAACAATCTTGCTATCAAAGTGCAGAATTATAGGGGATACGCAAGAGTAAAAATTTTTTTTCTAATCTTCTCTCCTTCTTTGGTCAAAACCTCTTTTACAGCTCTGAATGATGTTGCCCTAGACACAACAAAATTTGCCACAGAACCTCCAGAGTTTGTAATGATACTGGACACAATTGCAGTATGTTGTCTAGCAGACTGTCTCTGTCGTATAGCAGTAAGTGTTTTTTTTGTAGAATATCTTTTGGAAGGAGAATCAATGAGCCAGATTCTTCTTTGTTGGTATCTGCTTCAAAGTCTGAATCAGAATTACTATCATGACTACTTGCAAAGCTGTGTGAAATGTTAAGATCATTTGCAGTGTCTCCTTTACTATTCCTGGTAGTCAAATGATTCTTCTGTGATCTTTCAACGGCATATGAAAACCTTTTATCTAATGTTCCAATTATTCCTTTCCGTTCTCCCAGCTGATCCAAGATGAAAACAAAATCTTCCTCTTTAGCTCCATAAGTCCTCTTCTTATCTTTCCTGATCTTATCAATCAGTTCTTCATGATTTCTACAAATCCAAAAGCAGTTCAAAAGATCCTGAAAAAAAAGCTTAGTATTTGATGGACCATTCCTGTGACAACTTTTCTTTAACATGTTGTAATAATTCACTGTGCTCTGAATCTTCACCCTACACATAGCAAATAAAAAAATTTAAGAGAATTTCCATTTAAATAAAATACTACCTTTGTAAACATAAACAAAGAAAAAAAAAACGTTTTAATTTTATATTAATTTAACAAATAAAGTTTACACAAAAGTAATATAAGAAAGACGATATAAGAAAGTGTCGTAATGATAGAAAATAAACAAATATATACTAATTAGTTATTTATCTGCATGAAATTATTTTACAAATACTTTTATTATATAACAGTATATGTAAAAGTAAAATTTCGACAGACAATAATTATATCTCTCTGAATTAATACCTCTCTTTTATAAATCGCTCAATGGAAGACAGTCTGATCTTTATTACAGTATAATGATTGAAATTCTACAACTATAAAATAATTGATAATTAGTTGATAGTTGTATAATTTCTGTTTAAACTGAATAAATTAGTTATATAATTATGTAAAATTAATTTACAAATATCTGTCTGAATCATAATAATGTAGAGCAGAACCTTGTCATCGAACTAAAACAAATAGACAAAAAAAAATTTATTAAATAAAGAAATACTTTTCAATTTGCACCAAACAAATAATTATTTTAATGAAAATATAAAAAAATCAATACTAGTTTTTGTAGAATATATGAAATAGCAAACATAGAACTTAAAAACATATATACATAACAGAAAATTGATATGCGTTAGTTTGGAAAAAAATTAAATACCAATATAACATCACAATATCTTTAAATCAGGCTAAAACAATATTGATATGGTGGACTAATAACTATACTAATTAAAGTAAGCATAACACTTTTATTCTATGTTCCTATAGTAAAACAAAATTCCTACAAGTTAAATATCGAAAGCTTTAGAAATTTCCAATTACAGTTAAATATAAAAATAATTTATATCATTCAATATCAGTTTCAAACATTTTGTGTTGCATGATTTATTTAGGGGGATGTGATGATTCAGACATTATACTTGTAAATCATTTTTACATAATTTTATAACTTATTGATATATAGTTGCATTAATCCTATTACTATCAATACATGCCATTATCACACTGTCTTACTTTAAACGTTTTACTAAAGGGAGGTAATAATTTTGAAACTTAAAGATGTATTTTTTCAAAGTATTTTCAATTAAATATATAACTAAAAATTTATAGTTGTTCATTATTTATTACATCATTCAACACCATTACCACACCATCTTTTATTAAATGATTAGCTAGGAAAAAAGAAAATAGTTCAGAGGCAAGTTTAGCAATTTACTCGGGGGAGGGTATAATTCAGACAGATATTTGTAAATTAATTTTACATAATTATATAACTAATTTATTCAGTTTAAACAGAAATTATACAACTATCAACTAATTATCAATTATTTTATAGTTGTAGAATTTCAATCATTATACTGTAATAAAGATCAGACTGTCTTCCATTGAGCGATTTATAAAAGAGAGGTATTAATTCAGAGAGATATAATTATTGTCTGTCGAAATTTTACTTTTACATATACTGTTATATAATAAAAGTATTTGTAAAATAATTTCATGCAGATAAATAACTAATTAGTATATATTTGTTTATTTTCTATCATTACGACACTTTCTTATATCGTCTTTCTTATATTACTTTTATGTAAACTTTATTTGTTAAATTAATATAAAATTAAAACGTTTTTTTTTCTTTGTTTATGTTTACAAAGGGAGTACGGACGTTTTAGGTACACTTCTAACAGTTATAACCCGAAAGCGCAATCTCGTTTTGAGTTTTTCATAGGGGGATGGAATAATTCAGGCGGTGGGAATAATCTACTACAGACACAGAATTTAATCAACTAAGTAGCATGAGACTTGCGATCTCGCTGACCCCTAATATAAACATTAAACAAACTTTCTACATTTTAAATTTGCGTTTTTTTTATAAAGTCCGGACTTATATAATACAATTGGTGACAATATAATTTTTAATAGTTAACATCTTAAATAAGTTTTTAAATAATTTAATTAAGTTGAAACATCTGTTATAGCATGTAAACTTATCCTTATAGAATTCTTTATGTTAAAATACGATATTATATACACCCTCGTTATTCAAGTAATATAAAAAACCGTTAAAAACAAACAAATAATAATACTTCAGTGTAATGTGTTCTTGCGTAACAAGAAACCTTAATTTTCTTAAATAAGAAAAATAAGGTTTCCAAAACGATGATGTGACGTAATAACCGTCGTCTTCATTCAACCCACTTTCATTTGGAGGACACTGGTGATACTGTATTTCTAAAGACTCTCTTACTTTTCTCTTTAAATAGCCTGCCTCTCCGTTAATAGTGTTGTTTTTATTCCAGCCAAAGGCACCATGGCAATTTCTGAAATGCCCCACCACTGCCAATTTTTTACATTTCTCCTCAAAACTATGTTTTTGATGTTGGCAAAGGCTTTGTTTGAAATATTAAAATCGATGCTCTTAAAAAAATTGAAGAACGAGTTGGAAAATCTAAAATCATAAATTATGATCCAACTCTAAACTCCTTTGCAAAGTTCAGAATACTTTACAAAATCTGGAAACAAACTTTACAAAAAATCAATATAGATCAATTTATCCAAGTGATGCAACTCCTCCACAATTATATGGTGTCATTAAAGCACACAAACCAACTAATAGCTACCCAATGCGTATTATAGTAAGCATAATAGGGTCATCTACATATAAATTATTCAATTATTTAGTAAATCTCATTTAACCTACCTCCAATCTTAACAAAACAAAATGGTATTGAAGGGTAAAGATTAACAATATCAAAGGAAACTTGAAATCCACCTGGATCAATATACCATAATTGAGCACATTCAACAAATTGTTTTGAATTTCAAAGTTCAAAACAGTTGTTGAATTTGGTCAATTATGGTATATCGATCCTGGTGGATTTCAAGTTTACTTCGATATTGTTAATGTTTACCCTTCAATACCAGTTAAAGAATCAATCAATATTTTATTAGAACAACTCCGTAACAGTTTTATATCTAATTTAAAATTATCTTTTTCAGAAATAGTATCTTTAGATTTGTTTTTGTCAAACTATTATTTTTTACATGAAAACATTAGAAGATGCTGGTCCAATAGGTTTATCATCAAGGGTAGTAATGGCAGCGAGTTTTCTGCAACATTATGAAAAAAAAGCCTTAAATCAGGCACAATATCTTACACCACTAGTATATGTGATATCATTTAAAAGGTATATTGATGATATCCATTCCCGTTTAAATAATGAAGCATTTAATAATAATGAAAATTTTCTTGAGATGTCAAATAATACAATTTAAAAAGAAAGTGAGTCATAGACAATAAATTTTCTTAATCTCTCAATATCAAGTAACAAATCCGGAACATATCTTTTTAATATCTATCGGGTGGACCGGTCAACTTTAAATTGAGATTTCTCTAAAACCATAAATGCTTTTTATTTCAATTTTTTTATTATTAAATGTGTTTACATAAAATAGAGTTTCAACTTAATTTTAAGGGACTTGATGGGTTGCTTGGCAAGAAATCGAACTTTATAGCGGGTTGATGCCATCATTTTACAGATTTTTTCTTTTTTCACCATATTGGTAGCATTAATTCACTTTTTATTATTTGTTAGTCCACCTGTCTTACGAAGAACTCCTTTAGCTATTGCCCAAAAATCTTCAATCTTGCGCTCTTCAGGACGATTTGGAGGATTTGCATCTTTAGGAACAATTTTCACATTATTATCTTTGCACCACTGTAAAACTTTATTACAATAGTGAGAGGCAGTAAGATCGGGTCAAAAGAGACATCGGTATTTGTGTTTTTTTATAAAAGGCAAAAGTCTTTTTTGAAGGCATTCTTTAATGTAGAGATTGGCAGTCAAGGTCTTTTTAGTGACAAAACAAAAGGACTGCATACCACAGCTACAAATTGCTTGCCATACAAGAAACTTGAATGCAAATTTTTCTTGTCGAATATATTTAAATTGATCATCGACAAGTTTATCTTTGTTTTCATAGTAAAACTGTTGACCAGGAATTTGTGAAAAATCCGCCTTGCAATACGTTTCGTCGTCTTCAATTATGCACATATTTCTATCCGCCATTATTTTAACCAACTTCTTTGCGCGTCGAATTTCTTTAATTTCACAATTTAAGCTTCTCTTAGGAGTATTTTTTTTATGAAATGCTTTAATTCCAGCATTTTTACGTACTTTTTTGATATAAAAACAAGAAGTCTTAAATTTTCTTGCTAGATCTCGCTGTGACTGATTTGGATTTTTTGCTATTGAACGTAAAATCGACTTTACCTTTTTGGATTTATGGAAAGTTTTTTTTCTTCCACTTCCAAGTTTTCTTTCGAAGCTTTGAGTAGTCTTGAACTTGTTTGTAATATCTATGACTGTAGATTTTGGGACATTTGTGTGTTTAGCAATTGATGCGATAGGAAGTCAATGGATTTTTGCAAAAAAAATTCACAACTTTTTTACGCACCTCAACTTGTTTCCAAAACATTTTGCAAATCATTAATTTATAAACAAAAATTTATCAACATTGTCAAAAAAATAATAAATAAGCAAGATAATCAACAAAACAAAAACAAAAATATCAAAAAACTAGAACTTAATTATATTTCTCTGCCATGGGTACCAAAATTAAGTAATCAATTAACAATATCTCTTATCCAGAAGTCTTCAAACTAGAGTGATCGTGTGAAAAATTCTATGTTGGTGAAACAAAACTCAAGGTTTCTACTTGCATTTCCCAACATCAAAAATATACTTTTGAGGGGAAATGTAAAAATTCAGCAGCGGCGGGGGCATTCCAGAAATTACCATGATGCCTATGGCTGGAATAAAAATAACACTATTATAGTAGAGGGAGACTTGTTTGAGAAAAAAGTGAGGGAGTCTTTAGAAATACAGTATCACCAGTGTTCTCCAAATGGAGGTGGTTTAAATAAAGACGACGGTGATTAAGTCACATCTTCGTTTTAGAAACCTTATTTTTCTTATTTAAGACGTACATTGAAGTTTTATTGTTCGTTTGTTTTTAACGGTTTTTTATATATGATAACGAGGGTGTATATATTTCCTAGAAATATTGTATTTTAATATAAAGAATTTTATTAGGATAAGTTTACATGCTATAACAGATGTTTCAACTTAATTATAAAACCAATTAAATAATATAATAATCACGTCAGTTAAATTTTTATCAAAATGGGTCCTCAAGTTCTTGTTATAACTTTATCCCCGTCATTTCGATTTAGAACACCTTGTCCAATACCTATCTCATATCGAACTCTTGCTTTGTTAATCTCCAGGGATTCTCTAGTTTTTCTTATCCCGTATTTTGGAACAACTGCCAAGGATTTAGCCATTTAAATTTCCAACGGCTTGTTCTAGAATGTTCCGTGGCTACTGAACTCAACCTAATTTGATTTTTACAAGCTTTTTGGTGTTTTGCACTTCTTGAAGTGATTTTCTTTTTGGTCTCACCAATATATATATTTTCACATGAGCATTTAAGTTGATAAACTCCCGGATTTGAGTTCGGAGGTAGTTTTGTTTTATTGTTGCATAATATGTTATATAAATTGGGAGCTGAAGTAAACATAACTCTGATGTTTTGTTTTGTAAATTCTCTTCGAAGTTTTGGCCCAATAATAGGTATCCAAGGTAGTTTAACAAACTCTTTATCTAACTGATTAGATGTAGTGTTTTTTGAAATGCGGTCTAAATATTTTTTGATTATTTTAATAAGATAATCTTTGTTATAGCCGTTTTCAGAAAAGGTATTCATAATGAAATTAATTTCTTGTGAGATATATTTTTGAGAGCAGATTTGTTTTGCTCTGCCTAAAAAACCTTTAAAGACGCCAGTTGTTATGCTTGGGTTGATGTTGGAGTTATTATTTGAATATTTGTTATCGCATCCTTACGATGTACTTGAAACTCATAAAATCCATTCGTTGTATTTTTAATACAAATATCTAAAAAATTAGGTTGTTTTCTTTTGCTTTCAAGTTCAACAATATATTTTATGAAGGAGTTTTGTTCATTTAAAGTTTTAGGAAACAATTCTTGCTTTTCTTTTGAATCGAAGCAAGCATGGGTATCGTCTACATATCTTTTGTAAGTTATTAATTGGAATGAATTAACGAACGGTATATTAAGGGATCTTTTTTCTATACTTTGCAAAAATGCTTCTGCTATGACTTTATTCAATGATAAACCAATTGGACCTGAATTAGTTAAAATTCGGATTTTATCTTCGTATAAAAAGTAACATATACTTAACGAAAATTCAATTAATTGTTGTATATCTATGAGAGTTAATATAGTCCTAGTTTTTAAATCTTTAAGATCATTGTTCAATATGTTAATAATAACAGGAATTGCTTCATTGATTGGTACGGATGGATATAAATTAATTACATCGAAAAAAACCTGAATTTCATCAAGGCTTATCTTCCATTCTTTAGTATTGTTGACAAAGTTTCTTAAATTAATTAGTCAAGTTATATTTTTCTTTAATGTTGGTTGGATAGTTTTAACCAAATACTCATATGTTCCGTATGGAGGTGTGTTAATAGTGGAAACAACAGGACGCATTGAGAAGTTTTTTTCCGGTTTGTGTGCTTTAACTATTCCATAGATTCTATGTGGAACGCAGTCTGATGGATACATTTTAAAATAAATAGCATTGTCTAACTTACCCTGTTTTCTTAATTTAAATAATAGTTTTTGAAATTTAGTAGTGAATGTGGGTGTTAAGTCGTTATCAATAATTTTACTATTTTTTATTTGTTCTTTTAATTTACTTTTGGCTTTATTTTTGTATATTAAAGTAAAACCTCTTCCTTTGTCAAACGGATATATCTTTAGTTGTGAATATTTTTTTTAGGTTTTGTAAAGAAAAGCGTTGCTGTTTTGTTAAATTATTTTTAATTTTAAAGAACTGGTTAGAATTTTCAAACAGTTTTGTTGTAGAATCTCTGTCTGAGTTTATTTATTTTGTTGTTCGAGTTCTAAGGACCAAGTTTCAATACTTTTTTGTCCATTTAAGGGATTTTGTCCATTTAAGGGATGTTCTTTTGTTATGGGAGAAGTTTTGGACCAAGATTATGTAGTTCAGTAGTTGCTTTATCCAAATTAATAATTATTAAATTTAGTATAGCTGGACAATTTTTTTCAAAATTAATTTTTAAACTAATGCCATTTTGCAATTTATAGTATTTTTCTTTCATTTCAGTTTTTTTTTTAAATAATGGTAATCCTTAGATTTGTTCGTTATATTATTATCTCATAATCATTAGATCTTATTTGAGATTTAAGATGTAAATTTAATTCAACAATAAGACAACTTCTTACTTGAATATAATCTTTATTTTGGTTCATTTCGAGTATAAGCTAATAATATTTTTATGTATTCTTTCGTTATATTTTCAGCTTTTTTGATACGTAGTGGACTTTTTATTTTAAACGATTTTGGAATTATTTTGTTTGATAAGCATTTTTCAAGAAAAACGAGTTTATTTTTTGCAATTGCATTTTGTATCTTCAAAATTTTTAATTTTTTCGTTTCATTGTAAATCTCTTTGCCGTAAAGTGCAGTAATAAAGTCTTTAAAAGTCATATTCTTGTTATACAATATGTTTATAATATGTAAGTTGATTTCAATAAACAGCGTAGAACTATTTTTAAATATAGTTGATATAATAATATATTAAAGATACTTTGCTGGCCTATTGTGGTCAGCGTCATCAGGTAATAATAAAAGGTTACAAAATAACATAAAACAAACCGACTAAAAATAAGACATTAAAAAGCGTCAAATATAAAAACCAATTAAATAATATAATAATGATGTCAGTTAAATTTTTGTCAAAATGGGTCCCCAAGTTCTTGTTTTAACTTTATCCTCGTCGTCTTGATTTAGAAAACTTTGTCCAATACCTATCTCATATCGAACTCTTGTTTTGTTAATCTCCAGGGATTCTCTAATTTTTTTTATCCTCTATTCTGGAAAGACTGCCAAGGATTTAGCGAATCAAAGTTTCCACAGCATGTATTAAAATGTTCCGTGGCTCCTGAACTCAACCTATTTTGATTTATACAAGCTTTTTGGTGTACTGCACTTCTTGAAATGATTTTCCTTTTGATCTCACCCATATGTATATTTCCACATGAGCATTTAAGTTGGTAAACTCCCGCATTTGAGTTCGGAGATTTGTTTTATCGTTGCATATGTTATTTAAAGTGGGAGCTAAAATAAATATAACTCTGATGTTTTGTTTTGTAAATTCTCTTCGGAGTTTTCGCCCAATAATAGGTATCCAAGTTAGTTTAATACAGTGGCGTAGCTACCTAGGGGCTTCGCGCGGCAGTGCCCCGGAGCTTTCAAGCTCAAGGGGCCCTCGAATCCTTACCAGAAATCTGTGTAAGAAAATTGCGTCAATTGCTTCAAAATAATGGTAGGCCCGACCTTTATATAATAAACCCTTAAATCTTCTCTATTTTGTTTTAAAGTATTTGTATATTTCATATTTTTATTTGATAAAACCTAATCAGTTTACATAGCAGTGGGCCCCATTTTTTTAATCTGCGCCAGGGCCCTTGGTTACCTAGCTACGCCACTAATTTAATAAACTGTTTATCTAACTGATTAGATGTAGTATTTTTTGAAACGCGGTCTTGATAGTTTTTGGTTATTTTGATGCTTTTTAATGTTATTTTGTAACATTTTATTATTGCCTGTTGACGCTGACCACAAAAGGCCAGCAAATGATCGTTAATATATTATTATATCAAATATATTTTAAAATACGCTGCCTTTTATTGAAATCAACTTACATATTATAAACATATCGATAAAAAGAATATGACTTTTAAACTTTTAAAGTGCCTCCCGGCACTTTAGGCTTCCTGGAAGTACTTAACCAAAGACACGCTAGTTTTTTAATTGCTAGAAATTAGAGCGAACTTGCTGCACGTAATGCTCCAGGGAGTTTTAAAGTTCTTCAACCATACCCAAATCAAGCTTTTTGAACTACAGTTTCTTGTTAACTTTATTAACCATTCCATGATTCTATTCCAAATGATTATTAAAATAGCTGTCTGAAAGTTGTTCCATTTTGGTGAAAGGTTGAAAGGCCTTTTTGCTCTTGATTTTGATTTCTGATTGTTGTTAATATCAAGAAGAGCCGCCTATATAGAAAATATTTGTTAATAAGTGTTTACAACTACAAATAAAAAATGTTTTTATTCGATTTTCTAAATTATTTTTAATCGCCTTGTAAATAGAATAACCCTTTTCAATTGCATTAATTGCAAATGCTTAATTAGCATCAGCACGAGCTGAAAAACAAGTTTGTGAGAGAGTTTAGGGACCCTTAAAACGTGTTCCAGCAAGGAACATTCACTTTAAGCAAGAATTAAAGAGAACATCGATCTCTTTAATTCTTGCTTGTAAACCAAAGTAGATACCAGACATATTACTAGCATTTTCATATGACTGGCCATAGCCAATTTGAATATTGATAGCATTCTAATCTAACTTTTTCAAAACGATTTCAAGCATGGAAGTTGCAAAATGATTATGAATGGGAATAAATGCTAAGAGCCACATAACTGGTTTTCCGTTTTGTACATTGGGAGTAGAACCAACGATGAACGTTACTTAAGGATGATCATATTACCTATAAATTCCATAACCTCGGCGGCTATGTGAATGAGTTCTTTGCAAATCTTTTTAGATAAGTATGACATACAATTTTCTCCTTTGTTTCCATGAGTTATCAAATATTGTTCAAGGAAATGATCAAATTTTACTAATAGCTCAATGCATTTAATAAAGTTTCCGTTGCGTATCGATCCTAGTTTTTCGTCTAATCCGCGGAATGATAATCCGATGAGAATGAGCAATGAATAAAATATCCAAGTATTTTAAATTTCTTTTTTCACCATTATGTTCGAACTCAAAAGTTCTTTCCAGTCGTTAAAAAAATAAAACGTCCAGTTTGCAATACGTCGTATGCGCTGTTTTACAAAGAATAAAAATCTCTGGGACATGAGAGGAAATCAAGGATAGAGGCCGATAACAATTTTTCTTTTATATTTATCTCTCTCAAATATTCATCTAAATGCTCTGGCCCCTTGAACTCTGTGGCCTCCCGGCACGTGTCCAGTGGTTAAACCGGCACTATATATATAAGTATATATGTATATATATATATATATATATATATATATATATATATATATATATAATATATATATATATATATATATATATATATATATCCTGCAGATATATTTCAAATAAATTTAACAAACTAAAATTAATAGCAGAATACTAATTTAACTAACTACATAAACATCCCGCCAGATAAATAAATGCAATATAAGAGGGCTCTTCATAAAGCTTGGTTTTGAATAGTTGTAGAAATGTCGTTCAACAGTTGTACAACAATAATGTTTTTTTTTCTTGCGTAAGTTAACATCGGTTGTACAACAAAATTTATGTTGTAAAACAAAGGTTGCGGAGATAGAATTAAACCTATTTCGTCAACAATTGTTGTACAACAAAAACGTACAACTGTTGCACAACATTTCTACAACTGTTGGAAACCAAGCTTAAGAACCGGCATTAATAGGAGCCACAAATTTATAAAGCCCTCTAAAAAACGTCTTACATTTTTCGGCGCCGTACAAGCAAAAAAATTAAACGTATTTAAAATCAGTAACATTTAAAGCAGTTCTGCGTTTTCTTTCTATAAAAGCATAATGAAACAATGTTTAAGTACTGTTTTTTTACAAATAAGTAAACAATATATAAGGATTATAATAATAGAATAGATGATAATTCTCCGTGACTTGTAATATTTTTAAAAGATGGCGGAATCAGAGGGCATGTGTGAAACACAAAATACCAATACTGTACTAAAAACCACGATTTCAGATCGTGTTTATAATTTTCTCATAATAATCTTTGAATATATTTTTAAATTTTGGTTTCTTGTGTTTTTCATGATAGTTTGGTTTCTTAGAGAACCAATAAAACTAGCAGATGCAAGTAATACAGGTGAAAGAAGGAACAAATATATTGTTTATCTAGGTTTATATATATATATATATATATATATATATATATATATATATATATATATATATATATATATATATATATATATATATATATATATATATATATATATATATATATATATATATATATATAAATATAATATAAAAATATAATATTTTCTTTATATACATATATTATATAATATATGTATATATATATATATATATATATATATATATATATATATATATATATATATATATATATATATATATATATATATATATATATATATATATATATATATATATATATACATATGCATCTATATATATATATATATATATATATATATATATATATATATATATATATATATATATATATATATACATATATATGTATATATATATATATATATATATATATATATATATATATATATATATATATATATATGTATATATATACATATACATATATATATATATATATATATATATATATATATATATATATATATATATACATATACATATACATATATATATATATATATATATATATATATATATATATATATATATATATATATATATATATATATATATATATATATATATATATATATATATATATATATATATATATATGTATATATATGTATATATATATATATATATATATATATATATATATATATATATATATATATATATATATATATACATATGTATACACATATATATACACACACACACACACATACATATATATATGTATATATACCATGACTGTTTTACTCAATATAGAAATGAGCCTGACATCCCAAGTTTATCAAAAAAAAAAGCATTTCCGCCAGGGGTGTGGATTTATAAAAACTCCAAAGCAAAATTTTGAAAAAGTTCTCTGAATTCTTAAAAAAATATTATGCGACAAGTTAAAAAATTTATTTTTGCCAAATTTATGAAAAGTTCTTTGAGGTTTAGTATGAATACAAGGTTAATTGAATATTTTGTACATGCATGTGCAATACCGAGAAGTTTTACTATTGGAGTCGGAGTCAGTTTTTTTTAGCATCTCTGACTCCGCTAAAAAAGTTGTGACTCTGCAACTCCACTGCCCTGATTTCCGCATAAAAAAGTATAAAAATTCACTAACTTTAAAATAATAGTATTTTTTTTAATAAACGCTATAATTATCAAATAACAAAAATATCTGTCTTTTCTTGTTAAATAATTACATTAAACAGAATAAAAATAAATAATGTTAAAATATTGCCAATGATTTGTGATCACTTTTCTGTTTTTTTCGGTATTTACAATAAATCTCTCTCGGGACAATTATAATGGCATAACATAGCTACATGCTTGATAGCTGAAAATTGTAAAAATTATCAATAAAAGTCTGTTCTATCTGATTTTCGGTGCCCTTTGCTAATTTTTTCAAAATAGTTATTTTTAATGCATTTTTATTTTTAATTTAATCACTATTAAATCAAAATTGTAATATTTTTGCAAAGGACAAATTATTAAAATTGTAATCTTTTATACATATAAAAATCAAGAAATTATTATCTGTATCTCTAGCTATGTTATGCCATATGTCTTCAAACCTGGCTGGATTACAACATTTTTTCTATTTTATGCGTAAATTTTAGTTCACATTTTAAAACAATCCCGTGACCTTTAATATTTTACGAGTAATTAAATAGCAATAAGCTTTACTGATTTAAATATTGCCTGTTTTAGTGAAGAATCAGGTTTAAATAAATTTCTTTTTAAGTTAAAGTGGTCAATGTGTATATTTAATAATAAATATCTAAAATATACTTTTTCAATTTATTTCTTTTTTTGATAAAAAGTGACAACAAATAACTAAAATTTAGCCAAGCTCATTATTTGGTGCGTTTTATCTAAAATTTAAGAAGTAAATTTATATATATATATATATATATATATATATATATATATATATATATATAAATTTCTTATTTGTCATTTCTATAATGTATAATAAATACTATTGTTGTAAAGTTTTTTTCCTCGCACATAAGAAATTTAAGAAGTAAATTTATATATATATATATATATATATATATATATATATATATATATATATATATATATATATAAATATATATATATATATATATATATATATATATATATATATATATATATATATATATATATATATATATATATATATATTATACTGTTAAGCAGCCTAAAATAATTATTTTTTTTTTGCTTTTTATGCTCTTGTCAGTGGAGGCTTTTTTAACATATGGAATATTTATTGGAGTAATAATTCAAAAATGTTCCATGGCAAACCTTCAGTCAATGTAGCAGCACATTTCCTCATAGCAGCAGACTATAAAGTAGTCGATGTATGTACTGAAACCAATAAATATCCCTCATGTTTAAAAAGTCTCCACAGACAAACAAAGTTAAAAAAATATGAAGGGAAATAAACTCCAAATTTTTTGAATGTGACCTAGATTGTCTCTGATATATATTTTCCTGTGAGTTTTCCTGATTTTTAAAATATGACTATCTGATATATATTCTTCTTGAAAGTTGTAAATCTGAAAAAGTTAAATGAATAATTATCAAAGTTTATAAAAGCAGTAAATAATTTATTTTTGCCTGGGTGAAAATACATCAGCTGCTGCAAGCTTCAAACTGTTATAGATAGCAAATTCACTCCCAGGAAGGCTGCAAACAATCACTGTTTTTGTTGGGAGGTAATAGTAAGCATAAAGAGAGTTAAATATCAAGCAAATATATATTTTGTATATACAAATATATAAGTTGTATGAGCAGGGTAAAATTAGGGCAGGAGTGAATTTCTAAACTATGATGTGCGAGGAAAAAAACTTTACAACAATAGTATTTATTATACATTATAGAAATGACAAATAAGAAATTTATAAAGGTAGAGAATAAAATCAGGAGTAAGATTATCACGAGGGTGATAAAGACAACATTATCATAGACTAATTCTGCAATACATTGTACATATTGTTTCCATGAGAGGTAAATAGTAAATGATAATTTAGGAAGTTGTAAAGCATTGAACCCATTAGGAATGCTGCTATTTATCAATTTAGAAATGTTGGAGGCATAATATTTAGAATATAAAAAACATCAGTCTAAGTTTCATCACAAAGAAAGTCACAATACGATTTCCAGTTAACCCTAAGGTAGTAATGAAAAGTGCAACTATAATCTGAATTGATTATTTTAATGAGTCGTCTGAAGCTCCATAAGGATAATAAGGAGAAACTTAGCACAATATAGGATCTTAGAGAAAACACAAATTAAGGAGCAATCATAATGAATTGGCTTATCTAATTGACACATCAGAAAGTTAATTAATTGTGTAAGAGATTAAGAAAGTTCTGAGCTTTAGCACCAACAGGGTAAGTTGTACTAGAGTCAAGTTATTCACTTTGATAAAAATTAAGTTTACCAACTAGAACAATATGATTTAAAAAAGTGTTTTGTCAATTTGATCAGAAATAATACAGAAATGAGTGGATTCTTTTTAAGAAAAAAATGTTGAAGTATGAAAAGAAAGGTGATTGATTAAAGAGTAGCTAAACAAAGGTATATAAAGAAATAGTCAGAGGATTTGATACTTTTTCAACAAATAGACAGATTGTTATATAAGTGTTTACCCTGGTTAAACATGGGGCTATTACCGTAGTCAAGCATGGGGCTATAACAGTCTTTGTGAATCTTAGGGTAATAGCTGTCAATTTTGAGAGCTGAAAATAAATATTTAAATGATAAGAAAATGAACAGCCAAATTTAAGTTTTACATAGAGTAACTAGATTTGTTGAGTTTTGCGTTAGGCTAATTCAACAAAAGGCATATGAAAACTCTCTTTAAAAAAAATTTTAAATTTTAGATTTAAATTGTTACAAATAACTTGCCTCAACCATAGTACTAGTACTTGACATTGTAAGTAATAAGTTATCCTGTAACCTCATTTTTGCTAATCTAGAGAATTTTAAGAAAGTAATTTTTTTGTGGCTTTGACAATCCATACCATAAGCAGTAATAGGTTTTCACTTGGCAAGCAAGGTTGACATTCTAAAAGTATTGAGTAGTACTGAGCTAAACTTTAGAAAAATTTGTATTTTTCTAGACTACAGTTGCTCCCTCAAGTTTGGGAAGGTGAATTTAAATGTTTTATATTCAAATAGTTTTTTAGTAAGGTTTTTATGAGATATTTATGCATTACCTGTTATCAATGTAGTTTATCCAGTTAACAATGTAGTTTATAGCTGCATAAACTTTATTCACTATGTAATTCTAATAGTAATATAGTTAGTTGTGTTTCTTAAGTGTTTTAATAATGCACAGTTATAAATTTTGATTTTATTTTTTATGTGAATATATTACAAGTCCCTTTAGCCTACCCAAGTCCTTATATTATATGCTTCTTATAAAATAATGTTAGTTGAGAAAATCATTCTGCTTATCATTCTACTTTAATGTTTTAAAATGATTTGAACTATATTCATAAATCTATATAATCTATATCTACTCAATGTTTTAAAATAATTTCAATTTTATTCATGAATCTATATAATTCTTGTTCTTGAAAACAAAGTTTTGTTTCTGAAAAAATAAGGTTTTTCTGACCACCATCCACCACGCACCTACTGTCAAACATGTCCAAGATTATTCTTGTCTACTATTTATTCACATCCAAATCTATCCACCATCAACTTTGTTCACCATCCACCCATTGTCAAATCTTTATCTTTATATAAACATTTAATACAGCTTATACTTCTTATTGAATTCATTCTTATGTGATATGTATATTTTTTTATAAAGGCAAAATATTGTTTTAATTTGTGTTCTGACAAACATTTTTATTTGTTTAGTAATAATGTTTCTGTCCACTCTCACCCCAAAATTTTATGTGGCGTTAACTGCAACATCATCTTTTCTGTCTGGTTTAATACTTGTAAGTTTTTTTTTTTGTTTTTTTTTGTTAATTCACCTCCTCAAGGCCAAGTAGGCCACTACTGGCAAAGAGGCTACTTATTTGTGGTTATAAATCTCTCTTAACTCTATAACTCCATAACACAAACCTTGACAAACAAGGCCTCTGCTTAGAGAAACGATTGTAAACAAGTTGTTTTTTTTGTATGTTTTTCTGTTTAGTTCTAATAAATTAAAAAGTTTTACTGTCTTCTAAAAATAAAAAAGAAGAATATGCTAAAAGATAAAATAGTTCTATTGTTTTGTATATATACTTGAATCTTATTAAAAAATATATATATTATAGTCTTTTCAATCTTTTTTTTAGATTTTTGATTGGTGGTATTTTTGCAAATATGGGAGTTCTTTTATAGAATATTTTTCAGTCTCCTATTTTGGTCCATTTCTAGGACTTATTCCAAATCAACAAAATACAAAGCAATTAATTGCTGGTAATAATTTTTTTTTAACTTATAATTTTTTTTTATTTTGATTTATTTTTTAATACAATTATAAGATGGTTTGACAAATTATTACAAGTATATATAAATCATATTACAAAGTAAATACACAAGAAATAAAAGTTTAAGAATTAAAAAAAATTAATTATTAAAATAAAAGATGAGTGCTTACTCATTCACATAACACAATTTTTGACGTCATAAAGTTCTTTTTTTTGTTTTATTTTTCATATTTATTGACATTAACTTTTTTTAACTACCGCAGTTTACTAAATTACAGCCAAACTAGTTTAATTGAATAATTAACTCAAAACAATGCAGAAATTTTACTTAGATTCCCATTTTTAATATATAAAATTATTTGTTTTTTTTTTCTTGACATTAGACACAAACATTTTTCATTTATAACTAAATGAATAATTTTTTATTCATGATTTTGTTTTCTTGAATATGTATTAACAGTTTTATAAATAGCAATTCAGGTCTTGTTAAGAGGCAGCTTGCATTTTATGTATGAAATGGCAATTTGCATATACAGCATGAGAATGACAATTTGCATCAGCATTTTAATGTTAAGCAAAAACTGTTTTATTTGGAATATTTAAATAATCTTTTAACAACGTTTATTTAGAAAATATCAAGTCTTAAAAAAAAACATTTGTTGAATTGGGTCGGTATTCGACCTAACTGCAAAACTAAAAGTGTTTGAGGTCGGCAAAAAATTGCCAACCTCATTTCTATGTTTTATGGTAAGATCTTTATATCAAATTTTTTTGATGACCTGATGTCGATCTATAAAAGGTTGAGGTCGGCAAATTATTACCAACCTCATTTTTCCTAATTCCGAGGGTTATATATATATATATATATATATATATATATATATATATATATATATATATATATATATATATATATATATATATATATATATATATATATATATATACCCATATAGTGTAGCTTTAAGAGCATTTTAATGTAAAAAAAGTCTCTTACGACTACAATTTTAATTACCTCGTCTCTTAAGCTGTTTTTGATTGTCATCGAAATGTCAAAGCAATTAATTTATGCGGAAGTACATTAAATTTAATTGTTTTTTAAAAAATTTTTAAAAAACCGCAATTATAACGACTAGAAAGTTTTTTTTAATTAGTGGTGTTTTTGTTATTGATTTAATAAAAAACATTTTTAAAACATGCGTAAATGTTGCTACATCGACTATCTTATAGCCTGACTCGCAACGGAGTGCTGCTACATCGACTGACAAATAGCCTGACTCGCAACAGAGTGCTGCTACATCGACTGACAAATAGCCTGACTCGCAAGAGAGTGCTGCTACATCGACTGAGGGTTTGGTTTGGCCAGGCAGTCTATCAATTAAAAAAAATATATATAATTTTTAAAACTTTTTCTGGTCTTGTTTATTAACGCGCTCTTTAAAACTACAGTTTATGGGAAACATTTTTTGATGCCGCGCAAGAGACATGCAAGAGTATATATATATATATATATATATATATATATATATATATATATATATATATATATATATAAATTTAATTAAATTTTTATCTTTATATAAACATTTATATATATATATATATATATATATATATATATATATATATATATATATATATATAAATTTAATTAAAAGAGTTTAAATTAAATTATTTAAAAATTTAAATTTAGTTTTGAAGGAATGTAAAGTAGTTATTAAAATGTAGCATGTAAAATTTAGTTTCAAAGGAATGTAAAATAGTTTTGCAATATTTATTAAAGAAAATTTTTCTTCTTATCTACTAATTCATTACCTAAAATTGTAAGTTCTATAATCATAGATTAAATTATGTGAAAGTAAATAAAAAACTTTATTTTTTATTTAAAAAAAGGTAGTAGTGTTTTTGTTAAATAATATTTTTTTTTACAAGTATATCTAAAGTTTTTTGTTACTTATTAATTCAATGTCATGTAATATTTTTTTGTCATAATATATGAACATAAATTATATTTATAAATATCTTATTGCTAACTGATAAAAATTTATCTATAAATGTTCATAATCTCTATTTAAAATTTTATATTAAATATGTTTATTTAATTTAAAAAATAAATAAGTTGTGATAAAGAAACAAAAGATTATGTTATGAATAAGATTATTTTAAGGAATAAATGAAATAAAATCTATTTTACCATTATTTTAAGAAGTAAGGAAATAAAATCTTTTCAAACTTCAAATTTAGATTTCATCAGTAATTTTTTTATATTAGTATAAATGATTTTTAACGCGGTTTAATATTAAAATTAGTTATATTGCAGTACTTAACACAGGGTGGCCACTGGTCATGGAAATCATGGAAATGTCATGGAATTTTATTTGGTCATGGAAAAAGTCATGGAATTCTTAAATTTTCATTGAAAGTCATGGAAAATCCATGGAAGGTTTTAAAATGATATTTTTAGGATGCAAAGAAAAGTACAAGTATATCTAGTCTAAGTCCTTTTTGAAAAATATATTTTTGCAGTGTAAGTTATAAGAGAAGTAAAAGAGTTTTTTTCAGACATGATATCAGAACTTTCTACCAATTAGTTTTTGGTTTGCATGTTTTATAATGACCAAGTTGCAAATGCTTAGTGCATGACAAGTACTGAATATTTCACTCTAGTGATTTATCATAAAAGTGTATGAAGAGTCATGGAAATGTCATGGAAAAGTCATGGAATTTTATTTTCAAGTTTGAGTGGCTACCCTGTAACAATATGCTAATGACACAATTTAACTTTTAATGGTGTAAATATCAAAGCTGTGTTAAAGTTTATTTATTATCGTTAAGTGTTTTCGTTATGCAATAAAATCTGAAAACAATTATTATTTTTCTAAAAAGGCAATAATTTTTTATTTTTAAAAAGTTAGCAAGTAGTAAACTAAA